>CM034357.1:19824746-19967232 GCA_019925275.1 Mytilus edulis
AAACAGGCAAGGAATTATAGGGTTAGGAACACCTTATAGTTTTTCACATTTAATTTACAGGAAAACAACAGAAAAAGAGCGAACCAATGATATATTAAAATAACAGAAAAAGATCGTTTTAATGATATTCCAAAATAACCAAAAAAAAAAAAAAGAACGTATCAATATATTCCAAAATAACAGAAAAGGAACGTATCAATGATATTCCATGCTATCAAAATTAGATGATACTCTCAAGGTTAAAGAGTCCACAAACAAAAGCATACAAGGACGAAAATGGTTGTTTTTTGTTCATTATCTTTTTTTTATTGTGATAAAACCGTTTGTTTTCTGACGACCGGAACGAAATATCCCATTCAATGAACTTGTGGAAGTGTTGATTTATGTTTTTTCAAATGGTTCACTTGGTAAACTTGTATATACAATCAAAATACAGAGCTGGCCATTGTAAAAGGTCATTTAAAACATATAAAAAGAAGAAATATAACATGATAAAAAAGATATAAACATGTTTATTTGGCAATTTAATTTTCATTTTCACATGAGTGCATTTTGAAGTTGGTATAGAAAGTACAAATGATTTTACTATTTCCTTGTTTATTGTGAACTGTACAATTCCGATCACCAAATGTCTGCATTAAAACTTTGTGCGTACATGTATTGCGAATGAAAAATATGAAATATTTCAAATAACGAAAACAAGTGACTTTTGTGTTTGCTTTTGCATCTGTAATTAAAGGTGAATTTATATTTTTTTTAATTATTACGATGTGCAAAGCAGGATATTTAAGGACTTAACACAGACAGAAACCTTCCACAAAACAGCATCTATAAGTTGACATACATGCCGTAACAGTCTAATAATTATACAATATTGCAAACTTTTAATCGTCTTAAAGCTGTAGAGGAGAAAGACAGAGAAACCTAATGAAAGATTTCCAATCATCACAAAGGCTAATGTGAAGTGTTTGACAAGGAGACAGAAACAAATAACCAAAAAGACATACAACCACTGATAAGGTTCATGGTTTGAGTAATACAAATGTACATGTGGCGGGGTTGATCAAACTTTATATCTCAGCCCTTCCCTTCTCTAATTTCGACCAGTGTACGAGCACATGTTACTTTTAATAAAGAGAATCCAATAAAAGTCAATAAACAGATGCACCATGAGCGCATGATACGCCGCAATCTGGTACGGAAGTTTAATGCAATAATCATTAATAGTTTTTGAGAAAGTTTTAAGCAATAACCATATTTTGTTTTTGAGATACGGCGGGAAATATGACTCCCCCCCTCTTTTTTTTTTTTTTTACAAAAAACTAAATATTACTAAAATAAAAAAAAAAAATTGAATCATCACCAAAAAGTATACAGATCTTGTGATTGATATACCAAAGAAGTGTGTAAAGTTTTAAGCAATAACCATAAATTGTTTTTGAGATACGGCGCGACATGTAAAAAAAACCTCCCCCTTTTTTACAAAATACTCAATAATTAAAAAAAAATATTTTCAATCATCACCAAAAGGTATACAGATCTTAAGATTGATATAACAAAGAAGTGTGTAAAGTTTTAAGCAATAACAATAAATTATTTTTGAGATATGGCGCGACATGTAAAAAAAAAACCCTCCCCCTTTTTTACAAAATACTCAATAACTCAAAAATGAATTTTTTAATCATCACCAACAAGTATGCAGATCTTAAGATTAATATAACTAAGAAGTGTGTAAAGTTTTAAGCAATAATCAAAAATCGTTTTTGAGATACAGTGCGACATGTGAAAAAACCCAACCCCTGTTTTAGTTACAAAGTGCCGTAACTCAAAAAGTTTTAATCTTATTTTCACCAAAAAGTATACAGATCATTTGACCATCATAATAAACAACTTTATTAAGTTTCATGAAATTTGGATAAGTCGTTCTCAAGTTCTGGTGCGACATGTTTACGCCGGACAGACAGACGGACGGACGGTACGACAGACAGACGGACCGACGGACGGACACTGGACATTTGTATACCATAATACGTCCCATCAAAATTTTGACGGGCGTATAAAAATTAATCAGAGCAATAAATTTATAAAAAACACACACACAAAAAATGCAACAGTTATCAAAACACTAACACATTAATTGTAGGGGGTAGGGGGTTTAGGAGGGTCTCAGCTTTTCTTTTAAACCACGATTTGTTGATGGAATAAGCATTCTAGACATATATCTGTATGAAGTGGGTTGCAAAGGGGTCTTGTCCGCTGGTGTATGTAGATGGGAACACAGCTTAAAAATTAGTAAAAACATATAAAATTAGTAAAAACATATAAAATTCGTATAAAAGATGACAAAGTACTCAAGTGCCAAAATGGTTTTTTATTTGAAATCTAATATAAAGATTAAGTGATAAAATATACATTGTATTGCGTAATGATGATTTTTTTTAAGTGGTTTATCTTCTTCCTTGTTACAACTGCGTATTTTTTAGGCAAGATTTCCTTTTGACCCCCCCCCCTTTTTTTTGTTTATCCCTTTTTCGGTACGTATGTCTAATTTGTTTTAAATCTGTTGTGGTCGATGTGTGGTTCTTTTAGTATTTTTTTTAATCAGATAGATAATAATTTTAAAACACAAAGTATAATTAATTCACATAGTTTACAATTGTGTACACACATTTCGTTCTAAAGATTCGATCTCCCACCAACAACCCTCTTTATTTACAGCAACATCTATAGTTGACTGATCTACAACAATAAGGATTAAATGAGATAATATTTTGCGGTAATAAACAGGAAAACTCTTCAAAGATCACGACCAGCCCGTCAGAGTCAAAGGTCAATCATGAATTATGGTTCAATTTATCTTTTATACTTAAAATTTGTTGAAACGGACAGTAAAAGACATCCTGTGACACGAGGGTCTGTATAGGGTTTACAAACGAGAGAAAGGTCCAGAATAAAGGGAGAAAAATAAAAAAAAAATGGAGAAAAATCCACGAGCCAAAAAGAAGTACAGTGAATAATTATAACGTATAAGAATATAAAGAAAAGAGAAGAATGGGACAATCAGAAAAAACGAATACAAAAATAAAGGACTCCCATTCATACCCTCTTATATTTCTACATTTTTGTACGATGTAAAATCATACCAGAATACCGGGTACAAGAGAACTCCAATTAAAAGTATCAAGGCTTTACCAATATTTAAAGTTTTTGTTTTAAATTGAACATGTTGAAATAATATTATTATAGTTTCCAGCACTGTAAAATAAAACACCGTTGAATAGCTCTTCCTCAGCCACAAGGGTTACTGCATGGGAAATAGAAATATGTTCACTCTTGGTATGGTATACTTCTGACCGACAGTAACACACCTGCTAAATGGGGTTGTTCGTTTGGCTGTGTGTCATGCGCAAATCCTAAAAGAAGAGGTGCAAACCAATGCTCCGTGTTGAAGGCCGTACCTTGACCAATAATGGTTTACTTTTATAAATTGTTACTTGGATGGAGAGTTGTCTCATTGGCACTCATACCACATCTTCATACATCTATATATGATACGTGTAGGTGGGAAAGGGGGAGGGGGTTAGGCACACACAAAAAAACCACACGCACAATTTTCTTGTCTTTTAAAAAGCTATTTCGTGTCCCTCTTTCTTATTCATATTTTCATTGTTGGTCTTCTGTTTGGCCAAACAACGGAAGAGGGGATGGGAGTGGGGGACTATGCCATTATCAATATGGTGTATATAATTACATTTACATTTGCCGCGAGTAAACAGTCATTCAAAATAGATAAACATTATGTGACATTTTGTTGGGTGGTAGACTTCAAAATATTACTAAAACCGAGACCGGGCTACGTTGATTTGCCATTGGGAAGATATAATTGAATTTATGCAAATATGACATGTATCACATGATGTATTTGTAACAGATGGAGATATAGCTAATGTACATGTATGAGGGTGTGAATGGGCATTACAGAAAAGAGCATAAAGAGCAGAAACATAAGAAAAATAGAGAAAAAATATACCACCAAAAACAGAACAGAGAATGAGGTTGCTAACTAACATTATTTCCATATCCAGCCCTTTATTCTCCTTAGTTTGGCTTTCCCCTCGATGAAATGGAACCACAACAGACAGACTCATGGACAACTACTGCTTTGTCACAGATTTCTTCTGATTTTGCACTTCCTACTTTCCTTTTCGATTATCAAAATAACAAAGGGAGCAGATATCAATCTACGAAAATCTAAAGCGTGAAATTAAGTGTTGTCTGGTTGGTGTCTAACTTTTTTGATTTTTTGTTTTTTGTTTTATAAAAAAATCAGGCCATTGGTTTTTGTGTCTTTTATAATAGCTTAACCTACGGCATGGGATTTTGCTCATTGTTGAAGGCCGTATAATAACCTACATATAGATAGCTATCTCACTGTCAAATATATTTCATCTTAAATGGATAATAAAAAAGACAGGTTCAAGAAAACAAGATCTACCAATATCATAAAGCAAGAAATAGTTTTCTTTTTCATAGGGATTGTCTCTCTTTGAAAGACACGAATGAGGATAGATATATTCGCATTTCGAATCAATGAACATGCACAGACGACAACACGAATGACAAAAAACATGTATCTACATTCGAAGTCAACAGATAGTCTTACAATTTAACGAATGTCTATTTAATACGTTGAATATAAAATCGCTCAGTTGCTAGACAGTCTACATGTGTACTACATTCAACTGAAATTATCGATGCTCTGTAATCAACACATACTAGAACACACCCGCGAAATCGCGGGCATATACAGCTTGTAAACTGTTGTAGGATGATTTTTTGTCAAATACTTTATGACTGGATAATTTCCTATAAGGTATCAAAGGCCCTCTCCCTTTTTTCCAAAGTCCGTTATGCGTTTCCTTTCTGTTAAATTCAATTATTTTTCGTGTTTCTGGCCTTATATACCACAATTATTCTGCCCCTTTGCTACAATGCATTTTTTTGGTAAAAGTCAAATCAAATAAAACATTTGAACCGCTTCAAACATGAAATAAATGAAACTGCTTATAGACCATTATTATTCTAATAAAATGTGCTTCTAGGACAATCCATTTGTGCTATTCCTTTTGAGAGTCCTATTAACATGCCAATGGTAGGATTTTAATCTCGTATAAATGACTAATTATCATTTGAGGGGTGATCTGAGAGGGGGCTTAAAAACATGAAACCCCGAGGTGCGTATTTTAACGAAATTCATATACCGACATCCTTAAATTAAAAAATAATATTCTCGCATCCCGTAAAGATCAATCCCGAGATTAAATCTCTACCCTACTTTCATTTTGGCCAAATCACTACTTTCACTTTCAACAATAAATTTGTATGCCCCATTTATGGGAATTATGTGTTCTAGTCTGTTTGTCCGTTTGTTCGTTTGTCCGTTCCTCAGTCCCGTTTCCGGTTAAAGTTTTTGTCGATGTAGTTTTTGACGAAGTTGTTGTTAACCAACTCGAAACTTAGTACATATATATATGTTCCCTATGATATGATCTTTCTAATTTTAATGCCCAATTAGAGATTTTACCCCATTTCACGTTCCACTAAACATAGTAAATGAAAGTGCCGATGTGGCATCCGTATACTATGGACACATTCTTGTTTCCACATGTTTTACTTATTTCAATATATATGCAAATGGTATGACCCTTAGATAATTGTCTTTAAGGAGGTATAATAGTTGTGGTTCTTGCGATCTAAAGACCATGATATGGAAAACGCTCTGATTGGCTTATTTATTATTCATTTTTGTAATCTATCATACGATTGGTTGTTCTTGTGCATGTTTAAAACCGGAAGTATTATCTATGACTAAAAGTCAGTATGATAACAGAAACAATATCCGGACACCTATTTTGTGGTTTTTCTCCCAAAGTAGCTCAATCTGAATAATCATAAGAATGAAAGACAAATGCGACTATATAAAAATGAAGATGTGGTATGATTGCCAATGAGACAACTATCCACAAAAGACCAAACTGACACAGACATTAACAACTATAGGTCACCGTACGGCCTTCAACAATGAGCAAAGCCCATACCGCATAGTCAGCTATAAAAGGCCCCGATACAAGACAATGTAAAACAATTCAAACGAGAAAACTAACGGCCTTATTTATGTAAAAACAAAAATGAAAGAAAAACAAATATGTAACACATAAACAAACGACAAACACTGAATTACAGGCTCCTGACTTGGGACAGGCACATATATAAATAATCTGGCGGGGTTAAACATGTTAGTGGGATCCCAACCCTCCCCCTAACCTGGGACAGTGGTATAACAGTACAACATAAGAACGATGCATGTTACCTAAAGAACACAGAGGCATGATGATTAATTTATTCTGGAAGGAAGAGAAGCGACACACAAAATGAGGTCTTTTCGTTTAATAGTATAGATTTCACCAATTTACCAAAATGGTCAAACGGATTAATAAATCAAAGAATTGTTCAAGTACATAATAATACAATATTAGGTCAATGTCAGAAAAATATCAACTTTCTGTATGAGGCTGAGAAACTAGGGAAGTGCGAGGTTCTACCGAATACAAAAAGTTTATAAAGCTATTTGAATTGTAAAACTAATTTCAAACTTATTTTCACCCCCTTAATATACCCTGGATTGTGGGTAAATAAACTGATCATAGATACCACGATTAAAATTTTATATTTACGGCAGACGTGCGTTTCGTCTACAAAAGACTCATCAGTGACGCTCAAATAAAACCAAAAAGTTTTGCCAAATACAGCTGAGGTAATCTATTCCTGAGGTAGAAAAGCCTTAGTTTTTCCCAAATTCAAAGTTTTGTAAACAGTTTAATTTATAATTATGAACATATCAATGATAACTCAAGTCAACACAGAAGTGCCGATTACTGGGCTGGCGATAACCTCGGGTAAAAGTGATTTGTGATGAAATAGACATTGCACAAAATATAGCTCTGTTTCTATATTTAGGAAATAAATACAACTAGTTGCAGTATACACGCCTGGTAAACCATCTATTCTCAACCAAATGGTTGAGACGGAAAAAAGTATTCTGGCACTTCCTGTTGAGCTTTTCTGGTTCAAAATATTGAAAATAAACACAGGGTAGGTCGAATTTTCGTCGATTTACTGAAAATCAATCACTTTTTTGTAAAATCGGAGAATGTCATGCCATAGATAAATTATAATTGTAACTAATATGTCTCTTCTTGGTTTAAAATATTTTAAATTGAAGTCACAATCACTTTTCTCCTACGGATAATAATGTTTACATTCTTTAAATCCGATAGAACTGCTATGATATTAATGACTAGCAAGAAAATATGTCAATTATTTGTGTTTTTTTAGGCTTTACGATAACCACGTCTGTAAATTGCCCAAATATTTTTTTGTCAAGCCTACTCTGAGCAGAAAAATAAAAAATATATAAATGGTTGAGATATAAAGGTATTGGTTGAGTCTTTCTGTCACAATGTTGAGACTTTCTGGTTGCGCTGTACTATTCGAGTTTACCTTTTTTTACGGTTAACCTGATTCATGTTTTCTGTCTGTGGTAACATAAAATCTAAATACACTCGGATACAATTTTAAGCATTTGCCGATAGAAAAATGCATGCCTTACAAATATAAATAAGATTATTTTACAATGGTTATTTATTAATATGATTTGGATGAATTCGATTCCTAACAGACATCAAAATTTATTTAATGCCGAAAATGCGTTCATTTATAAAGAAATAAAATAGTTAAAAACTAAACAATCGAACTGGACCCCTTTTCTAGGTTTATTTTATCGTACACATTATAAAATGTGGTGATAACTTAAATATGAGTAAAAGATGTCATTTTTGTCATTATAATACTTATCACAAAAAAAAATATGATTCGATTTTAAAATTGCTTTGTAAGTATTATAAGTGACGTCCAACTTAGTGTAATCACAGGTGGTGTATTGAAATAATTAAAACTTTAAGTTAGATGTTTGTTCACAACTGCATTCAAGGCAAATCCTTAATAATTGGTAATATTCAGCAACATTTATATTATAACCCGAGCCCCGTCACACTAGGCCGTGATCGCACTACGATCTCTAAAAATATAATGCTATTGGCGATCGTAGTGCAGTATGGTCATGTTACGGTCTTGATGAGGTATTGGTATTCGTGTTGAGAGTAGCCAACTTTTATTAATTTAAACATGTTCAAAACAATCGTGATGCGTTCGTGGCGTAAGCAGGTCGCAGTTCTGCGTAGATTTTTTTATTCTTGATTACCCAGACGCATATTTAAATATATCTACTTTGAAAAATAAAGCGGCTGAATGATCGAGATTAAGATTTTTTTAGCCGTGGAACTGTCAGGATCAGTTCCAGGTTAAACTGTGTAAATCGATTCTACGTATAGAACTTACCAATGACCAAATAAGTTCTTGGTTAGAACTGTTCTAGCTTGAATTGTCTTAAAAGTGTCAGGAGATAGTTCCACATTTGTCCGCTAGAACAGTTCTCCTTCAGATTATGACAGTTAGAGGTAATCTCCATTGTATGGCGTCTCCTTTGCAATTTTTTAAATGAGAATAACTTTTGATGAAATGAATGAATTTAATGATTATCCATTTCTGAATATTAATTCAGTTTTCTTTTGAAATATTTTAAAACTAGATTCGACGTAGGTAAATTGTGGGAGATGGTTAGTTTGAACTCTGGCCTGGTCAACTTAAATTCTAAAAAAAAATTGTGTGTGTCTATGCTAAGCATGCGATATCTGCTAAAAACTGTGGTCATACCTTACCAGATAGCTCGAACGAACGCCGAAAGGATAAACAAAATTTTTACATTTACAAAATTTTTGCATCCGTTAGGAGACCGCGATGTAATGACCAAATAAAAAAATATGCCGAAAAATAGGGTGGAAGAGGAATAAGAAAAAAAAATAATATCAGAATAAAAAGCCAATAATTTTTCCTGATCATGATTAAGAAGTTGAGCCAAAAATATTAATGATACCAAAGAAAGCTAACATACCAATAATTGATTTTTCTTGTGCGATTTGTTTTCAATTTGTATGTATCCGTTTTATTATCAATGTTCTTTCTGTGGTACGATTTCCTATGATACAACTCTCCACAAGAGACCAAAATGACACATAAAGTAACAACTAGAGGTCGCCGTACGGCCTTCAATAATAAGCAAAGCCCATACTGCATAGACAGCTATAAAAGGCCCCGAAATGACAGTGTAAAACAATTGTAACGAGAAAACTAACAGCCTTATTAATATATATATATATATAAAAAAAAAATGAACGAAAAACAAATATGTTACACATAAAAAAAAAAAAAAATCTAGCCCTGGAGATGTCAATTACAACATTATTGACGCTAAAGATTCTGTGCAAAACTGCATCTCAAACGCTAGACTTAATCTCCAGCGTTAGAACTTTAATACTAGTACTTAAAACACAGCTATTTACTATTTAGACTCTATTACAACCAAAGGCCTCTTTAGAAGCTGCTGTGATAACTACAGACAAGATTAAAATGACTTTTGAAATGTCAAACAATATACGGCAAGTTTATGAATTTTGACAGTTGTATATGTAATTGATACTAAGCTACACAAAGTCATGTTCTTCTCTGACTGTTTATGACGTCTTTACACTAAATTCATTGGATGTTGGATGTGTACGGATTGATAGTTTAGTCTTAGATGCATGATTTTTTTATTAGTTGTTAGTGGGTCCGTGTAACACTTATCAATTCAAAGTTTTAAAAAGTTTTGAAATTTTAGATTTTTGGAATTTTGATCAAAGTTTTAAAATATCAAAATTTCAAATTGTGTTAAAGTTTTGAAATTTTGAAATTTTAACCAAATTATTAAAATATCAAAATTCTAAATATCGTTTATAAATTTGATAGTTTAGAAATTTGACCAAACTTTTAAAATACTAAACCTAACGCGCAATTTTGATTATTTCACTTTTTGAAAGTTTGATTTTTTAAATGTTTGCTTAAAATATCAAAATAGAAAAGGGGCAATAAGAGGGATACCTGTAAAAAGCGAAACGAAATAAAAGCGGAACGAAACGAAACAATATGAATTAAAAACATACTGATACTTAAAAGTTTATGTATGAAATAAAACGGACATTTATAAGCGGTGCAAAAGTGGATGACAAAATAAATATTTCTTAAAAGAAGATAATCTATTTAAAAAACAGACGTACGGCTCTGATATTGACCATTTTACCTGCTGGTTTTATGATACTGAATGCATGGTGTCCTAATTAAGGTTGTGCTAGTCCACAGTGTGGGAGGTTTTTAATATAATCTTATTTACGCTGAAATTAAGACGGTACTAAGATCCAATCAGCAAATTGGAACCAAGATACTGTTACAAGGTATCTACAAAAACTCATCATAGATGGATACCAGAATATAAATTTTGCCGGTTTTTGCGCCAGAGGCGCGTGTCGTCTACAAAAGACTTATCATTGACACTCGAACCAAATGAAGTTAAAAAGGCAAATAAAGTCAAATAAAATTGAAAAGGCCAAATAAAGTAAACTTTTAAATCCAAAGTATAGCTCTGGTTTTGTAAAAGTTGAAACCTTTCATATCATATATAAACGTATACCATAAACATTATTTTCACGAGCATTCATATTTATGTAATAGTTACCGCTGTACTACATTAAGCACCCAACTTGCATTCATGTTTATGTAATAGTTGCCGCTGTACTACATTAAGCACCCATCTATCCAGTTGTAGGTGCCGGCATTTTGAAAGTTGAAAATTGTGTTCAAAAGTTTCTATCAGCGATGCGATAAATGGTAATCTTCTGGGGAACCAATATTTAGATAGTCCCTGTTTTTTTACTTGATATTACCACTAGGGGCTTCGATAATGGTACATTAAAATATTCTGATCCCTAATTTGATGATATAATATTCTGTGCCAGCAGAGGACAAAAGAAAAATTATCCATGCCTTTTAGTGTTAAATTTTGAACCAGACAAGTTGATTAATAGCGATGAAAAACTTAATAAAATTGTTAGTGCTTCGACAAAACAACCTCACCCCACTTTAAAAGTCAAATGGTTGCTCCCTTAAAGACAACGTTTGGACTGGTTATCATACACGTAGCTCCATTATAGGTTCTAAATCAACCACTGTTTTATAATAGTAAACAAAAGGAATAGATTTTTTTGTATAGAAGGATATTATTGTCCCGTATTTGCATTTTGTTATTTGGGTATTTTTAAGTTATCGTACGACAATCGACTTTGAGCAAACTAAAAGTACACATGTACATCCAGTCAGAATGGGGCGTGCAAAGAGAAGCCACACTGTCAGCTGCATGATGGATTTTTTCCATTTTTGGCCGTACACTTATGTTGCTCTCGAAAAACCAGTACAATGAATTTTAAGTAAAGAATTCACCTACGGAACGCTGAAACTGAAATTTGAAATTCAAGAAAAATAAGAACGAAACAATTAAAGAGGTGTTTGACCAATGTGAAGTTAATACATATTTAAATCCATCTATAAGGGAAAGTTTGTCCTCGGAAGTTGAATCTTACGTTTCTTCGTAATTTGTATGTAAACAACCTATTTTAAATTATCGATTTTTTTTGTTGCCAGTGAGAAATATTTCATGAATGTTCCGGAACAAATTAGCAATAAATGCAGAGTGTGCATAATGAAGACATATAAAACCTTTCAATTAGTTTATAAGTTGAGGTCTGAAGCTGGTGTATGATAGTAACTGCTAGCCTTATATATATAGTAGTCCTTTGTTATTTTATTATCATTGTCATGTTGATTAGTTTCTTAGTTTGTTTCCTATTTTGAAATAGGACTTGTATTTCCTATTAAAGTGCGTTTTACTGTTCGTTCGTATTACTGTGTGTTTTTCATTCTTTATTGGCTAGAGGTAGAAGGGGAGGGTTGTGATCTCACGAAGCATGTTAAACCCCGCCGCATTTGTTCGCCTGTCCCAATCCAGGAGCCTCTGTCCTTCTAAGTCTTGTATGATTTTGATTTTAGTTCATTGTTATATTTCGGAGTTTAATATTACGTCTATAATCACTGAACCAGTACATTTTTTGTCTAGGGGCCAGCTGAAACACAACTAGCACAACTTTCATTGCAACGCTATATATTAAGTATTCCTTCTGTATCATTTCTTGGAACTGAAATAAATCATAAAAGGCAATATATTATCATCATGGCTTTTGCAATCGATAAACAAGAAAGGAAAACGTTTTAAGTTGTATGCGACCGAAGCGCTTTTTCTGGATCTACCTCTATCAGGAACGTCAAAAAGGCGAATAATACTATATGGTTTACTTCGAAATGGTCATTTTTCACTGATACTTCTAAATGTTGGGCACTGGGAACACAAAATAGCTTTGAATTATTTATCTCAAACGCTAAACCTTATATAAGAGATTTAAATCAACGTAGTTGATTCCGGTTTAGATAGGTTTAATTATATTTTTTTTTTGATAGATGCACAACCTTAAAATTTCAGGATACTGTTATCCCATGTGATGTCTAATATGTTTCATAAAAAAAAACCCGACTTCTTCTTTTCATTATTCATTTTGTTATTAAGAATGATTTGAAATATTTCATGCTATTTATTTATAACTAAGAATAGTTCTTATCAGAGCCGTGCTTACATCAGTGATTACAGGTACCCCTCTTGTCGCCCCTTTATATTTTTGATATTTTAAGCAAACATTTAAAAAATTAAACTTTCAAAAAGTGAAATAATCAAAATTGCACGTTAGGTTTAGTATTTTAAAAGTTTGATCAAGTTTCTAAAATATCAAATTTATAAACGATATTTAGAGTTTTGATATTTTAATAATTTGGTTAAAATTTCAAAATTTCAAAACTTTAACACAATTTGAAATTTTGATATTTTAAAACTTTGATCAAAATTCCAAAAATGTAAAATTTCAAAACTTTTTATAACTTTGAATTGATAAGTGTTACACGGACCTTAGTGGCTTTGAACTAGCTGTCAGATAACTGCGAGTACCCTCAGATCTGTTCCTATTGTCTTTTTGTTGTCGGGATGTTCAAGAACCCGGCCACGTCCAATTGTTTTTTTTTTGTATATCTGATGAGTTAAACCTTTTTCAACTGATTTCAATTATAGTTCGTTCTTATGTTCTTATGTTGTACTGTTATATATACCACTGTCCCAGGTAAGGGGGGGATACCGCTAACATGTTTAACCCCTCCACATTATTTATGTATGTGCCTGTCCCAAGTCAGGAGCCTGTAATTCAGTGGTTGTCGTTTGTTTATGTGTTACATATTGAATCATATTTGTTTTTCGTTATTATATTTTTTTATAAATAAGGCCTTTAGTTTTATCGTTTAAATTGTTTTGCATTGTCATATCGGGGCCTTTTATAGCTGACTATGCGGTATGGGCTTTGCTCATTGTTGAAGGCTGTACGGTGACCTATGGTTGTTAATATCTGTGTTATGTTGGTCTCTTGTGGACAGTTGTCCCATTGGCAGTCATACCACATCTTCCTTTTTATAGTTGAAAATTTCATTCACCAGAAGATCTCAACATTTTTCCAGAATATCTCAACCGATACCAGAAAATCTCAACATGACATACTTTATAACATATTTAGCATAATGAAATTATATTAGTAAAGAAAAAGAACAAACTATAATTTTATGTTTATAATGTTTTAGAAAAATACTAATTTACTAATATATATATGCTAGTTTATCAATGATATCACTGTCATTTTGTCAATAGCTGACTGCGCTGGCCACATTTACCTGCTGGAGAAAAGTCATTACGATGTCATTTTAAATCCCATTCATTTGTGTTATACACGAGACAAACTGTAAATCAAATATCTCTGGCATGACATTCTCCGATTTTACAAAAAACACATTGATTTTCAGTAAATTAACGAAAAGTCGACCTACCCTGTGTTTATTTTGAATATTTTGAACCAGAATAGCTCAACAGGAAGTGCCAGAAAACTTTTTTCCGTCTCAACATTTGGTTGAGATTAGATGGTTTACCAGGCGTGTAGTCGGTTCTTAAAATTATCACAATTTCTATAAACAAGTACATGTAGGAGGCCTCGTTGTGAATCACAGAATTCAGAAAAATGTGCAAATACATAAAGCGTTGAGACTGATCATGACGAGAGCTAAAATATTATTATAAGAAATAATAGGCCAAAAAAATAAGGAATAGAAACAAATGACATTGGAACTAAGGAATCCAAAAATAAAGACTCCATTCGGCAATCCTCGGTAGAATCCTCAACTCTCCCTCGAGGGTACGGAATCGGTCGAGTTTAGACGAATGTAAAGACTCCAAAATACAGACCCCGGCATGTGTGTTTCTTAAATAGCTGTTTTATTAAAGAATGTAATATGTTGTTGAGTATGTGTCAACTAAAACATGTTTAATTTCATTGACTTCTTTTTAAAGGATGTACTTATGTGAGGTTTTGTTATAAGTGTCAAATGTTCGGTCTCCTTGGTGTTTTTTCAACGATACAAGGTAAAACAGTTTGCCCTTTAACATATATTATCTTTTAACATAAGACTAACTAGCTCATTAAAAATCATTTGACAAAATTTAAGCAGATTGTTGATTTTCTTTCTTTCGATTTGAGACCCAAATAATACCAAATGAATCCAAATATAAGTTAAAAGTCCGAGTCAGTCTTGTCCCGCCATATTTTATAAGTCAAATATCTCGAAAAGGAGCCCCATGACCTATCAATAATTTTAGCTTATTTTGATTCTTAACTCACATACTTCCAGCTTAAAGTATCAATTTTGAATTCTTGATTTATTAAAATTTTACCTAAGATCACCTAAGTACAAAGTCATCCTTAAATTGTTATTTCATTTAATGAAATACATGCATATGTATACAATGTAGGTATATATTTAAGTCTTAGTTACTTCGAGTACTCTACGTGTCTATATTGGAATGTGTAAGTACCCTGCCACGTTAACTCTGTGGTTTTGTTAGATGTATTTCTGCTTTCTATAGATAATATGGGTAAACTTTAAAACCTTTTCAACTGATTACCACGTAACCGAAAGATAGTATAATTAGAAAACGTATTTAAAGCCCGGAAAATATAGATTACGAGAAAAATATCGTGATGTGGGATTTCCGAGGCTTGATGTATTGTCGGAAAAAGATAATTCGTTCTTATGATGTACTGTTTTACATTTGTACCACTGCCCAAGGTTAGATGGAGGATTGGGATACCGCTAGCATGTTTAACCCCGCTACATTATTTATGTATGTGCCTGTCCAAAGTCACGAGCCTGTAATTCAGTGGTTGTCGTTTGTTTATGTGGTACATATTTGTTTTCCTTTCCTTTTTTTTTTTTATATAAATAAATCCGTTAGTTTTCTCGTTTGAATTGTTTTACATTGTCATATCGGGGCCTTTTATAGCTGACTATGCAGTATGGGCTTTGCTTATTGTTGAAGGCCGTATGGTGACCTATAGTTGTTAATGTCTGTGTCATTTTGGTCTCTGGTCTCATTGGCAATCATACCACATCTTCTTTTTCATAATATTAAACTTTCTAGTTTTTTCTTGTTTGTCATTTCGAGACTTTTTACAGCTGACTATGCGATATAGGTTTTAAACATTGTTGAAGGCTGTACTGTAATCTACAGTTGGAAATGTCTGGTCGGTTGGTCTCTTGTTGAGAGTTGTTTTAATTGAAATCATACCACATCTCCCTTTTTATATATATAAATTATGGTAGCAAATGATTTTTAAATTTCATCATAATAATTTTCACGTACACATAGGAAGACATGACAGTACAAGAAAGAGTAAACAGTGACGACTGATAGTACCTGTTGATGTCGTTGGGTTGCTGTCTCAGTGCGTTATTTTGACATCTCGTTTCCCTATTTCTTGAACTTGAATTGATTATACGTAAGATAAATTGTGTCTATCTAAACACAAAACGAAATAGACGAAGATGTTGGAGGTACATTTACTTTTCACAAATAACCTATTATTGGGTTCGCTTGTTCGAATATTAAGTGCGTATGTACCGGTGTACATTGTACCTGCATGTGTTTTAGTTTTTGATTTTGGAAAATGACGCAGTCATTGTTCCATTACTGGCGACCTGAACTTCATTACATTTCTCTGCCTACCGCGCTTGGTTTCGTATTTACTATTTTTCATACAAACTGGAACCTGCTTGTGTTATCATTATGCATGATCATTGTGTAGTAATCAGCCAGGAACCAGTTTACAAACTAACTGGTTTCTGCTTGTATTTCACTACACTCGAACAAAGTGTTGTAGTTTGACAGGAACCAGTTTAGAATTTGTAAACTACAAAACGTAATCGGTTATTGATCATTCCGTTTTGGTGTTTCATACCGACTTATATGGTTTGAATAAGCTTAAGCCCCTTCAAACATTAATGTGATAGGTATATTAAAGACTGTTTTACAAAAGGATGGAACTGTTTTGCTTTCAAAGTCGTACTATAGTGATATCTGTTATGTACGGATTTCCACTCTCACCGGTTAATTTCTTCTTTTACACGTGCTTTTGAAACTTCCTGTTTAAACATCGCAAGTTTAAAAATTGTTTTTTGAGTGAATTAAACTTATTGAAACAATCATGAAGCGTTCCAGAATCATTTTCAAGCAGTTTCTTTTTCTCTTTGATGATGGATAATATGTTTTCTCAAGAAAATACCGCAAACGATCGCAGAGGAATTGAAACGTACAAGTCAAGTCGGCACCTGAATAAATTGGCATCTAGTCAAATCGGCACCTATTTGACGTCAATTCGGCATCCAATAATATTTGTTATAATATTTTCTATTCAATTAATTAATAACAGGTACCAAGTACATAGTGAATTTCACTGTGAAATCCACCGTCACTCACTGAATATGTTGTTGTGTATTTAGGTAAACAACGAAACCAAAGTGAATATGTTGTTGTGTATAAGGATACAGTAAACAACGAAGCCTTTACCCAAGCTATTGTTTTAACAATTAGACAATAATTAAAATAAAATGGAAAACTATGAGTCCCTTTCAATAAATCAAACTTTCATGCCAAATAATTAGCAAATTTTAGGTGTTTTTTTTCAGTAAAGTTTAAACAGCATTAAACAAACAATCCTGTAAAATGCTCAACTGGTTAAAATAATGCATAAAAATATCCAATATCTCATGTAGTAGTCCAAATAATAATGACGTCTGGCAAGGCTATTTTATTTTTTTTCTGGGACGCCTTCCTTAGACGTTCGTAGGAAGGCTTCGTAAGAAGGCGTCCCAGAAAAAAATTAACATAGCCTTGCGGTCATAAGAAGGTGTCCCAGAATAAAATTTAAAAAGCCTTGCCAGACGTAATAATTATTTGGACTACCGTAACGGTTACTCATATATATATATATCATTAAAAATAAGCCAAAAAAGTCATTTAGTTGAGAAAAATAAATATATACAAAATGTACATGAACACCCAAAAATGTGAAAGTTAGTAGTCAACTCTTTTTGCTTAAATACTGAAAAAAATTCTGGCAACCCCTTTCTTATTTTTACTCTATTTGATTAAAATACTGTTAAAATATATATTTAACATGGGTGACGAATTGACTATATCCAGTGTCGATTTAACCAGGTGCTTATTTGTCCAGGTGCCAATTTAACCAGGTGCCGGTTGACTAGAATTCTTTGACAAATGTTTGAAATTACCTGATTTCATTAGACCTTTGATAACAGTAACACAAAGATTATTTACTTAATATTTTGTGGGAGAAGGGGGTTCCGACTATGTGGTATCAGGTCTGTTCGCGCCCAATACATTTTCACACCCTACACGTTCGCACCTCGCACGTTCACACCCAAGGTCCGTTCGCACTCTACTCATTCGCGCCCAATTTTAATTCAAATTCAAGTTGAATAATTGGAAAATCATGATTGTTGTTTTAAATTGCAATAACAATACGCTACCCAAACATGATTAAGATTTATTCAACACAAACACTCCCCAAGGGTGACTGGGGAATAGAAATATGGTCACGGCAGTAAAACGCTTGCTGAAGTGGGGCGTCCGTTTGGCTGTGCGGGATGTATCAAGTTCGCAGTCACGTACGGTCAGAAGGGGGACGTTAAATCTGATGCCTCGTGTAAAGAGAGTGCCACGCTCTTTGCACGTTAAGAACCCTTGCAACAACTCTTTAAGGGGTCCGGTGGCAGTCCAAATTTCTCCGACCATCATCCCAGATGGCCTCTATTGTATCAACCTACCTATTGTATTTATTGTGAACTTGTTCTCGTCCTGAATATGCATTAAATATTTGCCACTGGACGTTAAGCAACCAACAATCAATCAATCAATCAATCAATCAATCAACACAAACAAAAATGCTGTCTCACTTTATTTTAAGACAATGACAACAATTATACTTATAAGAAAACACTTGCTTACAGAGTTATTAAACACAAAACCAATTAAGATTGGGTGCGAACATGTAGGGTGTGAAAGTGAAAGAGGGCGAACATGAGTTGGGCGCGAACGGACCCGGATTCAGACTATGTACCATTGAGAAATATACAAGCCTTTCTACGGTATTCATTTGTACAATTCAGGTAGTCTTGACCTATTCATTTGTCTTAAAAAAAACAGCCAGTTGTCACCTTCACTCCACACACACACATATACGAATATCAATTATTTGCTTACGAGACATGTTGCATTGTTAAACTAATTACGGTATGTGAAAATCAAGACTTGCATAAAAACTATCCCAATATTAGAGACAGTGGCATCATTTTTCTTCAGAGCTTTCAGCTCTTTGATTCTACAAATATATATAGAGATGAACATTACGTTTAAAAAAAATAAGAAAGCCATTTAACTGAATAGTAGTACTTGTATATGCTTTAAGTTAAATATGGAATTTAAACAATGGAAGTGCAGTGTCGCATTTCCTGTTCGTTAACTCTCTGTGAGAGATTCGTATGTAAAAAAAACACTGTGTCGGGTTGCACAATAATAAACAATTCTTCTATAATGTCCCTGTGACATTCTAATTGATTTGACGGCAATGTAGTATAATTTTGTATATCGATTTGATAGCTTAACGTCCAGTGGCAACTATTTCTTGCACTTTATCACGAGACCGAAGTAATAACGAGCAGAGAGCGTAGCACTCAATTTATACGTGGGGTCAGAGTGCATATTCATTTTTTGGTACAGAATTAGGCCGTTTGTTTTCTCGCTTGAATTGTTTTACATTCATCATTTCTGGACCTTTAATAGCTGACTATTTGATATGAGCTTTGCTCGTTGTTGAAGGCCGTAGTTGTTAATTGTTCTACCATTTGGTCTCTTCTGGAGTGTTGTCTCATTGTCAACTATACCACATCTTCTTTTTTATATATCTCTTATCGAACGTAGTTAAGTATTTATGCATCACGCTTAGCCGACCAGAAACCTTATTCTGGCCAAGGTTTTACTACCGAATGGACGGAGTCCGGGGATCACACTTTTCCTATACCTCAGTTAACTATAAAAGGCCCCTAAATGATAATTTGTGAATATTAAATGAGATTTACCCGATATGTTGATGACATAGATTGGAGAAGAACTAGGAAATTTACAGTTTTAACTAAAATAAAGCGATATCACCTTTGTGTAGGATATTTACCTACAGATTAATGTATATAATTCATTTATTAATAGCTTTATCATAAACTTTATCATATGACAATACATTTAGCCTCGGAAATCCCTCATCACGAGTTTGTTTACAGGGATATTTGTTCATAATCTATGTTTTCCACACTTTACCCGGAAGTGATCTCGATGAATGTTCATTCATTATGAATATATAATTATAAAAAATATTCGAGTTCAACATAAATTGCATTGCACACAATAATAAATTTTCGTTAACAAAATTTGCATATTTAAAAGTTCGTTAGTTAAAACAATTAATTTCTAGGCGAAAACAGATTTGAGGGAAGTGAACATTGAATCGCACAGCGAAGAGGGACTGCTTTTTTTTGTGGGGGGGGGGGGGGGGGGGGCAGAGGTGTCTTACATTTCTGCATGCTTTATTTTGTAAGGCCATTATACTCTATTCTGTATATTTTTTGTCCATTTTTCTCTTTTAGCTTTCTTTAATAAATTATTAAACTTTTGGCGCATTATTCTCTTTTCAGAGTACTGTGCATGCGCATTGTGTCAACACTGAAAATAGAAATTGTGTATTTAAATATCTATGGGATTTTTAGGTGAAAGAGCATTTTAATTTCTCGGATGTATAAATAGTTTTAATAAACTGAAACGTCTTTGGTAGATGAATAATCCCCATTTAAAGTAAAATGTTTATTATTATGATAATAGACACTGTTGTTGTTGTCGATCCTGCGAAAATTGTTTCGAGAATGCGAAATGTATCGATCCTAGATAACATCGTCGAGGTCGGCGTCGGCGGCGTCTGTATTTAGGTTCAGTCTGAGGTTAAAGTTTTTATTAGACGTCAATAATTTTGTAAAACCTTTATACGATTTTGGTAAACTGGACAGACGATAATTGATTATGACTAGAATTCCTTTTTTTCTGGTGAAAAATGAAAATTAAAAAAAAAATTGTTGTTCCTTTATACGTGATTCATACATATATATAGTAGCAAACATATTGTAATACATGAATAATCGGTGCTCACAAATAAGGAGATGTCGCGTCTTCGTGATGTGAGATGCAGGGGTAAAAGTGGTGATGTGTGATTAAAGGGGGTATAGGACCTCAGGGAAAAGGGGAAAAGTAGGAAGTTGGAAACAGACATTAAGAAAGAAGGAAGTCATCGTTTAAATTATCCTAAATAAAAAATGAGTTATACATTTATATATTTTGGAGTTTAGTATGACGTTCATTTTCACTGAACTAATATGCATTTTTATTTAGGGGCTAGCTGAGGCCTACCTTTGATTTAGTCAGGTTTATAAATAATTCAAACAAAACAAAGTACTTCAGATAATTTTTTGATAAATAATTGATAGCAAAATAAATAATCTATAACTATGGCTAATTTAGAAGACCCAATAAAGAAAATTAAATAGGAAACAGATAATAAAAAAAAAACAACAAAGGATAGGACAGTTTCCGTAATTTTCAAGGGGCACTGCACATGTATTATTCTACCAAGGTTAAGTTTGATTAGATATCATGGCTATATTACTACCGACTGAAGCTGAATTCTAATTTAAATAATGTAATGTTTCTATGCCCCTTAACTAAAAGTTGACGGGGAAAGGGGATTGTAATACCCCTGTCTGTCCTCGTCCATTTTCCGTCCCATTATGGCTATATAGTTATTCCATGTCTGTCCATCCGTCCGTCCCATTATGGGTATATAGTTATTCCAGCTAGTACAACTCCTCCTACAGTTAAAATTCTGGTTGAAAGTTTCACTTTAGTGGCTGTTTGTACATATATTGAAAGTTTGCAAGTAGCCAGGACTAAAATTTATATTGATATTTGCTCTTTTTGAGATAGTTAAACTTTTTCATTGTAATGACAACAATAAAAGTGTTGTTCTTTTACTTTTCGTATGTTATTTTTTTTTCTTTCATTTGCGCAGATTTTGGTCTTTCATTTGATTTAAATGTGCCGATTGTTTGCAGGCAAATTACAGACGGATGCTATTTTATTTATTTTTCACGGAACAAATGAAAGATTAAAACTTTTTAAAATAGGTGCAAAATGTCATACGCCTCTTGTGAATTGCATTTCAAAATATTTATTTAAACAAATCCTTTCTTGATGCTTGATGTACAGAAGAGTGCATGCATGGACATTTTTTATGGTTTAATCTTTTTGTCATATAAAAAACTATCATCACATTTTTAATTTTCATTTTCTATCTAAATCAATGAAATAACAGTTTAGAAATAGAAATACACCTAGAAATAACAGATTGAGACCTGTCATAACTGTTATAAAATATTAATATGAAATATGATATGCTTGTTTAAAATCGTTTGTTTCGAATAATTTTTTTTCTGGTATTTAAACTGATTGCATGTAACATGTGTAATTTATTATGTATCATACAAAAAGGTATTCTATAAAAATATTTTTGTTTTTAAAACTGTATACGGCCTTGCTAAATTAGAAATGACTTAACCGATTTTTCTGGAATTTTTCTTTTTCTTCACACTACCAGTAAAATTGATTCAGTCATGTAGATTAAAAATTTCCAATTGGTTGCGTCATTTATATTTCAAATTGTTGTGCAATTAAAGTTAACACGTGGAAGATACGATGTTATAACCATCAACGTTGTTTTAGATAATTAGTGACCATGCAGTGACTCCTCGCTCGTTTCGATATATATCATAATTGATTTAGTCTAAATGACGTCTTATAAGTGTTTGTGCATTGTGACCATAGTAGCTTTTAAACAAAAATCAATTTCGCATTGAGCTTCTGGAAACCAAGAGTTTTTAATAATCCTCATTGATATTTTAATACAGGTAAACCAGGTAGGGGAATCCCTATTTACCTTTGTTTACATCTATTTTTAAATCTGACAAGGAAAATAAACGCTACCAATATCTATTTTTAAATTTAAAATATTTCCACAATTGAATTTTAAAAAACAGATATAAAAGCGTCTCTACACAGGTGTTGAATCATACCAAAACAAAGAATCAAACGGAACAAAGTATAGAAAGCGTCCAGATTTATTACAGATTTCAATTTACTTGTAGGACAAAAAACATATTATCAATAATAAGGTAGGTCATCCATACATTTTAATATTTATTTCATTTGTAGATGTATTTTTTAAAATTTTTATTTGATTAATTATTTTCAGAGAAAAAACAAAACTGGACGTGTTCAAATATTTTTTTTAACAACGTCGGTCTGACGAATGTTATTCAGATTTGTTGTTCTCTTTGTCTTCTTTTTTTCTGTATATACACATTTAAAATATGTATAATATAAATATGAAAATCAGTAGTGAAGTGCTTAACACATCCGATAGCTTTTAATACCTTTGAATAATATCTCACGCTCAGTTAATCTGTATGATCGGAAATAAACACTTAACACGGCCTTTGTCGTTTCTCCTTCAAACATAATGTACTTACACATTTTCTTTGTTTTATAGGATAACTTTAATGTGAACTCTGAATATGCATGAGACCACGAGCTATGTAGACAAATGTGAAATGGTAGTCAACAGTTACCCGAACCATGTGCGTAAGCACGTTGTGGAGATTCTAAAGACCGGAGTCGTACCAGAAGGTATTCTTGCCACTGACAATATCGTGTATTACCTGGAAGTTGGTTGTATGTCTCCGCCACTGAAAACTGCATGTGAAGACGTCTTACTGAAGCATATCAACGCCATTAACTGTGTAGACGCGTTAGAAATTGCAAGTCGATTTGGATTACTTAGTCTGGTGAAAACTGCAACAGAAATGGTATCTGAAAACTTTCACAATCTCTGGAATACTGAATCATTCACCCGTCTTAGTGAAGATGATCTAGATACACTTTGTAATATTGATAACATAACTAGACACAAGGACATATTTCGTGCGTTACAGAAATGGCATGGTTGCAACCACGAACCCCGAATGTCAACGTACTGCAGACTTCTTGAAGTTGTTCAAAAAAGAAGGACTGAAAATCCAAAACAAGAAATCAAAAGAAAGTGCGCCACATATCACGCGATGCTTATGTCGTCTGCTTCGAAGTCAAAAACTGGTGTAGTTACCGCTGTGTTCAACTGCGATGGAGAAGTCGTCTGTCATCGCAGTCTTTTTAAAAGTAATGACATAAAGGGAGATTTTTCTCTAACATGTGTTCAGAAGGACGAAACAGACGCGCCATATGTTTATATCGCGTCTGGTAAACATGTGTTCAGGTACGACCCAATAGTCAACAAGCATGAAAGCTGTGAAAATCTAGTTCATAATCGATCTCAAGGTTCATTAGTTTCAATGGGAGACTGTGTTTATGCAATAGGCGGACATCATAATTACAAAAATGTGCTAGAAATTGAAGAACTCGATACTAAATTGCACAAAGGAAAACTATTCAAGAAAAATGGATGGAAAGTAATTGTTAAAATACCAGAACATATAAGTCTCCGTTCTGCTCCGTGTTTAGCTTACAAAGATGAAATTTACATAATAGGAGAGTCAATGTCATCACCGGAAAATAAACCGTGCTTAGCCGTTCTTGTTTTCAGTCCAAATGACAGATCCATCCGAGTCGTTGCCGAGTTTCCAAAGAAATGCTCAGATTGCAAGGCAATCCTACATGACAAAAATATTTATATTGCTTCCAGTGAAGGATATTTTCTTAAGTTGGATATAGTTTCAAACATTTTTTCTTCTTGTTCTGACTTGATTACGAAGGAAACGAACATTACAATGTATTCTGATGGAAATATGATTTATACCGTTGGCAGCTCCTCGTCGGGTCAATTTGAAAGAAATTGCTATGACACTGAAACCAATAGCTGGAAACGAATTCTAAATTACAATTTCAATTTACCAGTACATGGCCTTTGTGACATTAAAGTGCCCTCTTATACAAATGTAGTCCCATTTTATGATACAGAATTTAAAGAAATTAAGCGCTAATATCAATGTTGATCTTCAATATATATTTCTATAATTGCTATGCATTTATACATTGTTGTTTATATTATGAATTAAAAAATTATGAATTAAAAAATATGAAAAATTAATTCTGTTATGCGTTTCTTAAAGTAAACATTCGAAGTTTTTAAACCTAGCAATCAGAAAAGCACCAGGAGGGATATACAAGTGGGCCATTATTTTGTGACCTCATTTGCTTGTGATGTTGACATTAAATATACAATATTAGCTCATGTCAGGAAAATATAAACTTTTTTGTATGAGGCTGAGAAACTGAGGAAAGGTGAGGTTCTACCGAACCCTTCCCCAGTTTTGCGCTGAGTACAAAAAAGTTTATATTTTTATGACATTTACCTAATATTGCTTTTATACTGCAACTTAAATTTACACTTTTATTGCTTTTTAAATCGTAACACAAATGTCATACTTATTTTAATCCCTTATTGGACTCCTTATTGTGGAGAAACTGTTCCATGAGGAAATTGACATTAATGCAAAATATAGCTATGTTACTATATTTGTGTTTTGAAAGACACAAAAACACATGTTTCGCATTTATTTTTGATTTGAAATCCCCTGAGGTCTGTGTAGTAATACGATGTACATTAATCACACATTCAGCTGAAGACGGGTTCGCAAAAAAAATCTCGAATGGTCAACAATAATACATCGCTCAAAGTGAATAATTATCTATTTTAACGTAACAACTAATTTCAACAGTAAAAACAAATAACAAAACATTGTTCAATTTGAAACAGGAGTGTACGAGTTGCCCTACGCTTCAGACTCGACATACACTAAACATGCATACTGAAATTGAAATTAGTATGGCGTTCATTATCACTGGACTAGTATATATTTGTTTAGTGGCCAGCTGAAGGACGCCTCCGGGTGCGGGAATTTCTCGCTACATTGAAGACCTGTTGGTGACCTTCTGCTGTTGTTTTTTATTTGGTCGGGTTGTTGTCTCTTTGACACATTTCCCATTTCCATTCTCAATTTTATGGTTGGTTTTGTTACACAATCATACACATTCAAGTTTTGATATCGATAGTTGGCATCGTAGAAAAGACTGCTGTTCATGTGTGTATGTTATCAGAAAATTGGTGTAATTCTTATTGCTCTAAGACTGTATTTGACCTGTAGATGTTCTCTTCCTAACAGTTCTTTTCTTTGAAATTGCTGTCTCAAACAACACCTTTATTATTAAAAGTATATTTGCTACAGATAACAAAGTACAAATAAAATATGAACATGGCTAGACAAGATATGGACTTTAAAGCATTGAAACAACAACCCAGAGACATACAACAACCATACGACATTATATCAAATTGCATACGCTATTTATCAACATGTTTGCGATTCCAAACATCAGGACCAATTGAAATACGGTAATTTATCTTACGAAAAACATGTTTTTAGGGTATACAAAACAGGTTTTAGATCAGGACCATAGTTTTCAAATATTATAACTAGTGAAGTTACAATAAATCCTCGTACTTGCTTTATTTGTCAGACACTAAACATTCAACGAGTTAATTCAATTTACGAAAGGAAATAGACAATACATAACGACATTAAGTTTATAGTATAGATAAGCTGAAGTTTAGGAAGAATGTTATTATATAAATTGGTGGACGACATGAATAATTAAGAAAATAATTCAAATGACAATTGATGCAAAAAAAGTAAAATTACAAAAAAAAACGAAAATTCTAAACAGAAAGACTCTAAGCAAATGGCTATATCAATAGCTCAAACACATGCAACGAAAGGATATCAAATTTCACATTCCTGACTTGGTACATATAAAAGTTAATTCAAATCAAAGTGTTCAATTTTTTACTAAAGCATCTTTCATCTGTTTTGAACATGTATAAACATTGTGAGACGCTTTTCTCATAGATTAAGAAAAATAACATATCAGCTTTTCTTCACTTCTTCTAAATGCCATATGTTATACGTTTCAAATAACATACCTTTGCTTTTGAGATACCGGTACTAGAAATATATACATAAAATATTTAGGAGACTTTAAAGAATAATTGCATATAAATAATAAATATTAATTGAATATAAAGGCAAGGATATACAATGTAAATTAATTATCAACCTCGAATTACGAGGATGAAAATATAATAATTGGATAAACAAAACGTACAGAAATAAACATACGCAACTGTGTTTTATCTAATAAATATTGAAACAGATTGCATAGATTAAATTTGATAATATGTCAGGTCAATATAACATTTACTACGTAAATAATCAAAATCCAATTGAGATGATAAAGAAAAGAGGAACAAAAGAAAGAAATAAGTAAAAAATAAACACATAATTATCTTTATCCCCTTTTGACTACATCATTTGTTACACATGATCACTGAAAACTATCAGCATACACGCAGGAGCAGATCATATCATTTTTAAAAGGGGAAATGAACCCATGATAAAGAGGTGGTCCTATCATAAGCCTGCATTTAAAAGCATTACTTTAAAAACAAAAGGGGGGGGGGCGTTCCCACCCCGAACCCCCTCCCTGGATTAACCACTGGCATGCATTCAACTGTCTATCAGAACAGTAGTATAGTGTACAGCTGGGACCGCGTGTTTTCGAGGGATTATGTCGGTTTAAGTGTGTCCACGTTTTTTTGCAATGAATATGATCAAATATATAAACAAATCGAGTTTTGTTATGGTAAAACGTAACACACGGTGCTAGAACCTAACAAACTCATTAAAGATTAATATTCAAAGATATTATCAACCCTATATTATTTTGTTTTAAAAACGTTCAATTCATTTTTTTCGAGTGCGTCCATGTTTAATCGATTAAAAATCCTATGGCCCAAAAGAAAGATATTTACGTTTTCAATGCATTACACCAGTTTGATAATGCTGTACACGTACGTTTGCCATTTGAATGTATTGTTTTGCCAAGTCAACATGACCACCAGCATACTTTTATTTGGATAGACCAAGCATAGTGTGTACAATTGATACATTTGTAACTATATATGTTAACAGAGAATACATTATAAATGTTTCATTTAACTTTTGTCTTGATGATTACATGTTTTATTGTTCTAGAAATGGAAAACAAGAAAAAAGTGCTCTTACTGTGAAGATAAACCTGATAAAGCGTATGTTATGCTTGGTCATACAGAAATAAAGCACCATCATAGCTTCCTTTCAATCAGAAGTTAACAAATTTAAATCAAAGTACTGAAGTACTTAACATCGGATGACCGCAAGTTCTTGTTGATGGTCCGACAAGCACTTGTCTTAGAAAAAAATCACATCTCTATACATAGAACATTATAGTACAGATATATTATTTTCTCGGTCAAGTTTGTGCGTGGATGATAAATTAATGACAGGGGATCCATCCTCACCGTAATGACTATTTCATTGTAGTGATACAAATCAGTATACTCTAGTTTATTGTTACAATGTATATATTATATATTTATTTTAATACTTGTATATTACAGTTAAATGCATATATTATTTTCTTGCATTTGTATATCATTCTATTCAATTATATTAATAATAGTGCAGTGCAATTGCATGATGGACACGTTACTTTTCTGTAATAATTCTATTTGTCTAATAAAATGGATTTTAGTAGGCATCCGTATTTTCCCGCAAACAATGTTTTATTATTCATGCAGAGTTATCGTTCTTTGAGATAACCAACGTTCTTGAGATTACTAACATTCTTGAGATATTCTTCTTATTGCGTGTCCATAGAGTCAAATGATTTGTTTACTTCTATGGATACATGTAAAAAAAACATTTTAATATTATTAAGTTATCTTCTTTAAAAAGTATTTGATGAGTATTCATCGAAGAAATGAATTTATAACAAGCGATAAGGAATGTAAGCTTGCACTTGATGATGTCTACGTATTCATCATATTTATAGATCGGTTAAAAACCTAAAACGAATATTACGTAATGGAAATCTAGGCGATACATGTAGCAATACACCAGAATGCCCAAAAATGACAACTTATCTGTGTGAGGTGTTCGCATACCATAGACACGTTTCGGTTTTTTCTTTTTGACTTTGTTTTTTTTCATATTTTCTAATGTTATTGCTTATACATGTTATAAGATACATTGAATAACTTTCCGATGTTATAATCAGATCAGTAGTATCATGCTTTACTAGTATAACTAACCTTTCTATAATTGTTTACCTCAAGGGGGAACTGGGGATATAAATCTAAGGTTCTCTTTCGATCTGTACTAAAATCCTTGTTAAAGTTGAGCGTCTATATCTATTTGGCTTTGTTGGGTATAAAACACATAGACACGTTCCGCCAGCATGCGACGTGTAGATAGCGACCCACGATCTTTGCCTGTTTAGAATCCTAACAACAACTTTATCAGGGGTCCTTGCATGTAGGCTGCCTATCTTGTTTTGCAGTGGCAGTGAACAAATTTTCGAATTTTACTCTCAGAGCAGTACTAAGTGTCGTTTTGTTGTTGGGATATACAAATAGCCTGTCACGTCAACTGGTTTTTGTTAGATGTATTTCTATTTGTATCCATCTGATGAGTTAAGTATTTTTCAACTGATTTTTATAGTTCGTTTTTATGTTGTACTGCTACACAACTGTTCCAGATTAGGGATGTGTTGGGATCCCGCTAACATGTTTGACCCAGCCACATTCTGTATGTATGTGCCTGTCCCACATACAGGTGTAAGAAACGCATTCGTTTAGAGAGAGGTGTACGGACCAACAACCATAAATGTTTTCAAACCATTCAACAAAAAAAGATGTACGATAGTTTTATCCATTTAAAAACTCATTAAGGATGCCAGGTTTATGTGATTGTTTCATTATTACTATAATGTATTAGTTAATGTTGCAGTGCTGTAGATATATGTATGACGTAGATAAAGTTCAAATATTGCCAAACCGATCATAAATATGTATCTCTCGTTACTTTGTTCAGACATTACAGATCTTTAATATACTCCATATGTTAAATTGGCATATCTGTTTTGTTTCTTATGCACTTTAATTTGATATTATGTTACTTGATGTCCTCTCTTACCTCCAGTGTGAATCATAGAAAGTATGTTTTTTTTCTTTCCAAATAACAAATTTGATAACATTTTCTAAAAATACCATAAACAGACAAAAGTTCATTTGACATACTTACCACACGATTGAATAACAAAGAATAACAATAACTTGATTTGCCACTGCGAGCAGTGTAGCAAATGACAGGTTTGCCACCAATTACTACTATAACGGCATCAACTTTAAAGCTATCAACAGTCAATGCACATGTACATCAAATACATCTGTCTGTAAATTTTCATGAAAAATGGAACATTTCTTTTTATCATTTTCAGTTTCAATGGAAACCCTGCCATTTAGCATATGTAAGAAATTTCAAAAGAAAAACATCAGGACGTACCAGTTAACATTTTTGTGGAATGTTTTTAACGTTTGGACAACAAAAACAAAATCGCTTCTTTCCTTTTTCGATGATTACGATGATCATTCTGAATTGCCAAAATGCGGCTGTTTAAAACGGCAACAGTAGTATACCGCTGTTCAAAAGTCATAAATCGATTGAGAGAAAACAAATCCGGATTACAAACTTAAACCGTGAGGAAAACATCTATTAGAAGAAAACAAAGAAACAACAGAAACACTATGGTAACAAAACAAACAACAATGCAACGCCCACGGTAACGCACTATACGATAACATCTGCCATTTTCCTGACTTGGTACACAATAAAATGTGGTTTGAACCTAGTTTTGTGGCTATCCAAAACTCTCGTTTTTATGGCAATGTTTAATATACCACTCAAATGACAACATCACATAACAGGAATACAGTACAAATAAATGCAAAAACATTCAGGACATAGAAATACACATTGTCAAGTAAACAGTATCATAGTACAGTGTTAAATTGACTCATTTATAAATGGACTCGCATATTATCCATTGCATCTGTTAAAAATCATTTTAGTTTCATTGGGTTTTATGTGTTTTCCCACAATATTCATGTTAAACTTTCCCTATGTTCACGACAATGGGGGCCATTTTGGAATTGATGAATTTTTGAAATATCATTTGTACGTTGAAATTTTACAGGAAAATAGTTTTTACTGTGAAAAATATGAAATGCAAAAATGGTTTTCCTAAAGGCACGATATACCTGTTGTAAATTCTTCTATTTTCGAGTAGCAATTGAAATTAGAGTACAAGCGTCATTACCTTAGAAGCAGAAACTACAACCAATTGCAATCAAGTGTACATTTCTTTCTAACCTAAATCTTTTAAACGTTGTGTGGCGTTTGTTATCGTTTAATAGAGGTTTCTCAACATCTTACGAACGGACGAAACTCTACGAACGTATCGTTATGGAGCAGTAATTTTGTTATAATAACATGAATTAAATCCATAATAAATGTCTACCGATACTGCAGTGTGTTTTAAGGACAACAGTTAACAACTTAATATCCTTTTTTTCAACCTTGCATTTTATTGTTGTCATTAAACATCCGTGTTCCAATTTATTTTCTGTTGTTGACTGTTTCGTTTTCTTACGTTGAGTTGACATGTCGTATATATGCGTTCGATTTATCTCCCTTATCCATTCAAAAAAAAACATTTCTTTTATAATGTCCTTGACAACACATCTAGTTTGCAATTGGTTGATTGATTGTTTGGTGTTTAACGTTCAGTGGCAAATATTCCATTCATTTCATTGCGATATTAGCGTTTGGTAAAGGATTGATAAGTGATTGAGAAAATATTTCATATATCATTCCACACGTCCCTTCTATGGGTCCAATTGGTTTGAGTTACTCTGAGTTTCATTTTTTCGTGTCGGAGAGTATCTTGGATAGATGTCGTAACATAGCTTTTTTATTTCTAATATTTATTGGGAATCAGTTAAAGAAATTTAAAGGTGCACTCGATGTATCGTTAGAAATATAGTTTTGTGTGTTCTTGTTGAAAGTATGAGTGCTACCCTGGTAGTCACATAGTTATCAAAATATATGTTTTTATAAATTACACCCCTAACTAAAAAGAAAAATGAAAAATATGAAAAACAGAGGAAATATGCACAGTATGCCATAGAAGCTTAAAGGAAACAATAAACAAGAAAAAAAATTATGTATATACTAATAATTATACTATAAAGGAAACATACACACATAGAATAAGAAAGGCCATTATAACAAAAACAAAAACACAATATATAAGTTTAAATATGTATTTCAATATTTTCCTTTATTTTTCTTGTTAAGTCTACCAATTTATAACAATATATCAATAAGAAGAGATCATTTGGATTTTAGTGGTTGGGGCAAAGAAGTTATCCCGGAACTTATTGGGATGTTTTTTTTTCAAATTTAAATCGAAAGGCGTTCACTCCTAAATTTATTTTACCTCATGTCCACGAAAGAATTTTTACCGTTAATTAAATTCTAGCCATCATCTGCCATGATTCAAAAGATTCTTATCCCTTTCCATCCATAGATCTATATTTACCTTTTTCACATATACTAAATAGTGATGTTGTCATCATGTTTATTAAAATTTCTTGTACGATTACTGTCCTTTGATTAAATATTATATATTCTTCGCTTAAATTTATAGATCAATAAGACTTTCAACTGTGTTGATTGAACAGTAAATATTATATATTATATATTATATAATATCAAATAAATATAATATGTATTTGATTCAAAATGTTTAAAAAAAATTAAGCATGCATATTTTACATGTAAAAGACATTTCAAAGGGAAGAAGAGCACAGCCGGTAATCCAATATTATAAGATAAATTACTGCTCCCTCTTTTCTCGTTACGGCAAGTTACGTCAAGTTAGGGCGATTTTCGTTCGTTCGTAAGATGTTGAGAAACCTCTAATAAGCGCTACAAAAGTAGAAACAAATACATCGTTTAATCAGTGTTTACTGACCCTGTTTGAACTTTCAATACTGCATGCACATGTTGTTAGTAAAAAATGAATCACAAAAATACTGAACTCCGAGGAAAATTCAAAACGGAACATCCCTAATCAAACTGCAAACTCAAATGATAAAACACATCAGACGAATGGACAACAACTGTTATATTCCTAACTTGGTACAGTCATTTTCAAATGTAGAACATGGGGGATTGAACCTGGTTTTATAGCGCTAAACCTGTCACTTGTACGACATTCGCATCAAATTTCATTATATTGACAACAATGCGCGAACAAATGTCACAAATAGGGATACAACAACAACACAAAACCCCACCATATTTTGGGGGAGGATGATTTCAGGTGCTGCTCCACATCTGGCACCGGTCGTGTCACTCATGTTATTTCAAAGCCGGAAAATAGTCTAATTCGGTAAGGGAAACAGACTTATTACGCGGTAATAATTAAATGAGGTTCCTTCAATAAATCCCAAGACTTTACATCGTTTTTTCTTCTTCAAAAGTCTCCCAACTATTGCCTTGATTTAGCAAGTCATTCTTTTATTTTTACGTTTATACGCTATGATATGCACTTGGGTGAAGAATTCACGGCATTGTTTGTCGTTTGGCAGATTGTTCCAATGTTTTCTTATAATTTTACTAAGTTTCAAGGTTGAACTTAGAAATAAATGTAACGTTTGTGCTAACGAACTATAAACTGTAGACGCATTTTTAGCGATTGCATAGTTTGTCAAAGTTTATTTTACCTTTGCAAGCGTATGTTAGAAACAAATGATCAAAACATGTGTTCGCTTTCCATTTCTATGTAGCAACATTCCAGCAGTGCCTACATGCTGAGTATATATCTCCCAATTGATATGCTATTCCCGGGCTTGTATTTCCTTTCATGATTTCCATGATAAAGGGTTGCTGATCACAAGGAAGCAAATAAAGAAAAACATACAATGACAATTGACAATACTTTCCAGGTATCCCGTCTTCCTCTACTATAAAAACTGAAAGTCGCCTAAAAATTGCGCAATAGTGATGGAGGACAGGGTAAAATTAGTTAATCAATCACATATATCGAGAATGTTTTACAGGAAATGTTTGCACTTTGTGACAGTTCTGCATTTTTTTCTATACAGAAAAGCAAACTCTTGAATCATTAATTTTGTCATTTCGTGTGAAACTGTTTATAACTTTATGATTATATTGCAATTTATTTTTGAATAAAATTTTTAATCAAAATCAAAAGTGTTTGCATGCGAATGTAGTTTAATATATGTTCTATACTCGTGATGGTATTGATATAAATTAAGGTGTTTTATTTTCCTTGCTGTTGGATATCACTCATATCACTAATAGAAACTATATCATGTGAATAAACATACAAGTAGCCATATGCCAACCTTCGAATAACCTGTTATTATTTAATACTTGATATTCTTTACGAAAGAATGAAAAGATTGTTTCTTAAAAAATGACATGTAATTGTCATTACATGACTAATTTCATCGCTTGCATGGACGGAAAATGTTTCAGCACATATAACACTTAAAAGAAAGGAAAATGGCCATTGTTAGATATTATAATTTGTTTCTGTGTGTGTTACATTTTGAAGTTGTGTTTATGTTGTGTCGCGGTGCTTCTCTCTTCTCTTATATTTTATGTGTTTCCCTGAGTTTTAGTTTGGAACCCGGATTTGTTTGTTTTTTCAATCGATTTATGAATTTCGAACAGCGGTATACTACTGTTACCTTTATCTAATGAATAATCGGAAGCCAACATATGCAAGAACGAAACATATGATGGTATGTATGACAAAATCAAAATGGCATACATGTACCAATTATAATAGTACAATCAGTCTGAGGTCACCATTAATATTGTTTTAGGGAGTTAAACCCTAATTTGTTTTATAATAAATCAATGTAAAACGGACATTTTAAAATGGTGTAAAAGCATGTTTAATCAAATTAACGGTACCAATTTTCTTGCACCAGATGCGCATTTCGACAATACATGTCTCTTCAGTGATGCTCGTTGCCAAAATATTTGAAATCCAAAGCTTATATAAAAGATGAAGAGCTATAATCCGAAAGGTCCAAAAAGTATAGCCAAATCCGTGAAAGGAATCAGAGCTTTGCATGAGGGAGATACATTCCTTAATTTAAAATAATTTCTAATATTTTGTAACAGCAAATTTTAATAACACAAAAAATCCGTATTTTCATGCCAGTACCGAAGTACTGGCTACTGGGCTGGTGATACCCTCGGGGACTTTTACTTAGTTATCAACTATCGTCACCACATATTTTCCATTGTGTAATGTCTCAGATTAGTCATTCATACATTTTTATAAAACGTTGATCACGCTTTTGAATAACATAACGAGAAATAAATTCCTCAAAGAATATACAATTACTGATTTTAGTAAGAATTTGTTTAAGAGTTTGCCAAAATATTCTAACTTTATTAACTGTTTTAACTAACATTCGGTTCACAACAAACTACCAAAATATAACACAATGTCTACAAATTGAAAATAAAAAGATATAAGATGATATAATGTACAGTATTGCATATATCATGATCACGTAATAGATACAGTAAATAATTTTGACATTTAACTAAATAGGAAAACAGAGGCATAAATAAACAGAAAGAAAACATAAGATAAGATCATCGGGTGTTCCAATGCTACTCTGCCAAACACTACACAATTAGTGCAAAAAGTGTCAAAAGTGCCAAAATTTCATAAATATGCAGATAAGAACTTTAGTTGCATATGATTTAACTATCATGGTGTTTATATAACCCACACTCCATATTGTATATCATCAATTGACGAAGCACAGACATATTTGTTAGTATATATATATGCAGACGTCTGTTTCAATCGCAAAGTTGTTTCAATCTATCGGAAGTACATTCTCATATTATAACTGAACGAAATTAACGATTTTGAGGTGGCAAAACACGGACTCACAATGAACATGATGAATGTTTTTGGAAAAATAATATCGATTTTACACATATGTTTTCTGACAACTTTTCGTGTTGATGGAAAACCCTGTTTGAACTCCAGTTCCGAATGTCATCATGTGAGGATGCCTTTAGTGTCCAACAAACTTAATGCCGCATTAGTCGCCGAACTTGATGTCACGGCAATGAATCTACAATTGGCAACCTACATCCGTGACGACATTGAATCCACCTTCTCTAAGGATATTAAAAGCCTGGTGAAAAAGGAGCAGGATGGTATAAAGGTTTCGATGTTACAGGATTATTCGTCTAAACTAAATAAGACAAAGAGTGAATATGACAGACACATTTCGAAAATAGTACAGACCCTTAAAGCAAAACAAAGTGAGCTACAACTTGAAATTTCGGATGTTAATAAAAATATAAATGAAAGTGAATCAACCTTTAAGAAGGAAATAACAGATTTATTGAGTGGGTTCGAACAAAGACAAGAAAGTTTGAAATTAGCAATGTTATCCGAATATCTAGCAAAGCTGCAACAATCACAAGAAACTAACAACCAAAAGATAAACGATCTTGCGGATAATCTCAAATCTCAATTTGCTAGTTTATCACAAAGCATCAAAGAAGAATTAACAATAAGTACAACGTACTTGAAAAAACAGGGAAACACATTTGAAGATTGGAAAATGAATTTGATGGACAAATTGCATGGTAAGCTTTTTTTTAAAGTATTTGTTATGTCCAGTTGCTTATGGGGTGTCAATGTATAAAGCAGACATATAAGAACATAAAATATCTGTTATTCTAAGCTATTTTGAAATTATAATGAAATGTGAGTGAAAAAAAGTCTGTAATAACCCAGTCCCACTAGGCCACGATCGCACTACGATCTGTGAAAAAAATGCAAATTTTGATGATCGTAGTACGATCGTGTAGATCGCAGTAAGGTCGTATCACGGTCGTGGTGAGGTCTTCAAGATCGTGATGAGCGTGGCCCACTTTGAACATGTTCAAAACAATCGTGGTGCAGTCGTGGCCAAATCAGGTCGTAGTAGAAGCGTAGTGAGAGCGCACTAAGATCGTAGTAAGATCGCAAAGGTCGCTGTACCATCGTAGTGAGAGCGTAGCGAAAGCGTGATTCTATTCGGAGAAACTGCGCTACGATCTCATTGCGACGTTATTACGACCTCACTACGATCATCACGTTCTCACCGTGACCAAACTACGCTTCCACTACGACTATACCACGCTGTTCACGACCATAGTACGATTCTAGGACGCCCTTGCCGTCCTCATCACGCTCTTCTCACGACCTGACTACGTTCATACTACGACCATTATCCTCATTGTCATTTTCCCATAAAATATATTAATTCTCTCCAGGTTTTGTTTGTCTGTATGTAATTAGGACTTCTTGTCCATTTTCTCTAACGGCTCAACCATGCTTCTAGTTTTCATATAGATTAGACCGTTGGTTTTCCCGTTTGAATGGTTTTACACTAGTAATTTCTGGGGCCTTTTATATCTTGCTGTTCGGTGTAAGCCAAGGCTCCGTGTTGAAGGCCGTATCTTGGCCTATAATTGTTACTTTTAAAATTGTTACTTGGATTGAGAGTTGTCTCATTGGCACTCATACCACATTTTCCTATATCTATTGACACATCTGTTTCATATCTGCTTTCGGTCACTAAAATATTGTCATTTCAGCTTTATGGACCAGCAATAGGTTGTAATTTAGGTCGGATTGGTCGGTCCCACATCTCTACCTGATCAAGATTTGTTACTATCAGAGCTCCATCTGCCTCTACATCAACCTTAAAACCACGCCCACGTGTTCTAGTAGATTTTGGTGGCATGATTGTATTCGAGAAATCTACGTATTTTAAAATTAGAAATAGAACTGAAGGAATGATACTGTATTGATATGGAACACGATGTTGACGTTATTGCTGAGAGCATAGTAAGATCGCGGTTTGAACGTAGTGTAATCGTGGTAAGAACGTGCTATAATCGCAGTAGAAGCGTGGTAAGATCGTGTTGCAATCGGATAACTCGTGGTATTGTCGTAGTGATAACGTGATGAGCGTAGAAAGATCTTGGTAAGCGTAGTAAGGTCGTAGAATAAGCGCGGTGAGAACGTGTTATAATCGTAGCGGGATCGTTGTAGAAGCGTAATGAGGACGTAGTAGCATCGTGAAAGCAACGAAAATTTACATTTTCATGCCGCTCATACCGCGACCTCACCATGATCTGAATTTAATTTAGATCGCGGTGAGCGTGGTGCGATCGTGGTCTAGTGGGACTGGGGCTTTAAGGAAAAATATTTGTTCAGTAGAGACCATACAGTCAAAGTACTATGGAGTGTTTTCTGAATTGACTTTAATGTAATGTGTTCCCATCGATTGATTGACGTGTGTTCCTTTTAACGTACCATGGTTAACATTCTTGGTTTATTATTTGGGGGGGGGGGTGTGGGGTTGGGGGGCGGGGCTATACTATCACATTTTATTTTTATACCCATGCATAGATGACAAGAACATGGGGAAACAATAAGACAGATTAGTCAATTCTAAAGAGTATGTATAATGTTACTTTCTAATAGTATATAGTTTAATCGTTTAGCCATATAAAATATGTAATGCAATAATCAAGTGTCTGCATTCACTTTGTTATAACATGAGCAACACAACAGATGCTGAATGTGAAGCAATATCTGCTTACCCTTCTGTGCTATAAATAAAGGCAACAGTAGTATACTGTTCGAAACTCATAAATCGATTGAGAAAAAAAAACAAATGAGGGTAACAAACTAAAACTGAGGGAAACACATCAAATATAAGAGGAGAACTACTACACAACAGAAACACAACACTAAAATGTAACACAAACAGAAAGGAGCTATAATTAAAAATGGCCATTACCCTGACTTGGTACAGGACATTTTAAGAAAAAAATGATGGGTTGAACCCAGCAATCCCTTTGTGATAAGGAACCGAGTTGTATAATGTTAAAGAGAACCACACACTTAAACACAAGTTATTGTCTGGAAACTACAAAAAATACTTGTTTCTTGTCCCTTTTTAGCTTTAAATTCCTAACATGTAACATAACCCCCCCCCAAAATCACGCCCAACCCTTCTTTTAGTTGTATTGCACCTTCGTGTAAAATTTCATCATATTCATTCACTTAATCTAAAGTTTTTGGTCAGGAAATCAAATATGTCTTTTGACGCCGAAGACGACGACGACACATAGCATTATACGAAACCAAAAATTGTTTGCAGTCGTAAAAAATGGTAAACAACACGTTTAATAAGTTCATGCGTCCTAAGCGCTTTTCTGGATTTATGAAGAACTCTCAATGCCAAACGTCTGAAATCCGAAGATGTATGAGTACTGAACCCGTTGAAGAGCTATATAAATGAGAACCAGTTTAACTGCCACCGATTTTACGAGCTATTTTGAAATAAAAAAAAAACTTTGATGGGTAACTTGATATTGTCTCTTTATTATTGATAAGAAAAAAGGGTTGACATTAAGGAGTTTTTTTTATCTAAGACTTTAAGTTGTTGTTTTGTTTCCTTGTACATACCATAAAATTAACTTATTAAACAACATTATATTGCAATTGATTAATACTTTCTGTATACAGGTATATTCCTACCCATCAAGAAGTACAAAGATTGCAGTGATATGAAGGAGACAATACATGAAAGTGGGTATATACCATATTCCCAGACCTTAAGCATGGACCTCAGGCCTACTGTGATATGTCTACAGACGGAGGAGGATTGACCGTATGTAATTTTAATCTAGTTTCGTACACAATGTATGTAGCAGATAAAGTATAATCATTGATTAGTTCTTAGTTTCTTAATTTGGTTAATTTATATACGGCGTTTCTTTTTTTCTAAAATGTTTAGAACAATGTAGCTGCTCTCAAAATTTGCAAAACCAAAATACTGAATCTTCCGAAAAAGTATCCAACCCTTTTCAAAGGAAACAAATGTACATGTCTTTAGATAGTTTATCGGCGGATAGAAATATATTTAGAAAATATCTTCAGTCTGAATAAAACTTGTCTATTTCCTTATGCTTATAAAACATAAGATATCATTTAATATTTTTGATACAAAATCATATATCAAAGGCTTTCTTTTATTCTTATAAAGAGTCAAGTTGTTTTGTTGTCACGCTTGTTTTTGAACTTTACTTTGTATTTTCCGAAACTGCATCTGTTAACGAGTTATAGATTTCGACTTGCTGTGCCGTTGCTATGCACCTTTCTACATGTATCTAAATAACACTGACTCTACAAGTTATATTGTCACGATCACAAATTGGTTGACCCACGCGATATATAATTGCCTTAACTTACGAACAAGACATGTTCGTAGTCTTAGTTATTTCTTTGTAAAAGAGGCGAAAGATACCAGAGGAACATTTAAACTTATGAATAATAACTGACAATGTCATGGCTCAAATAGACACAAGAGACAACATAGAAAAAAAAAGACTAAGGTAGCAATATACAGTTACAAGTTTGGTTTTGCATTTTGGCAACGGTGGAGTTTTCATCTATGAAAGTGTAATAAAATTCATTTTGTTGAAGCTGAGTACTAATTTAGCCTGCAAAGATGATTTATAAGAACATCAAGATTATATTTAACATGTTTTATGGGCTATTTTCTGTTCGACTCTCCGTATTTTCACAGCTAGACCGGTTATCGGTCCAGAAATAAATGTAAAGTTTACAAAAAAAATTCTACACGAAGTTTTTGACGCAATTTTACCAAAAAATGAGACGAAAGACATATGATTTTTGTTGGATTTATTGAAATATATATTTAAACAGTTTCAGAAAATGTATTACTTGAAGTGATTGAAATTCTGTATTTGGACATATTTTTGGAAAGTATGTGACATCTCTCCCCCCTTTTGCAATATTTTATAACCAATCAATGTAGATTGTTGCCATTGATAGACCCCAAATATTCAATATTTTACCATTTTTATATACTAGATAGAAATTCTATGGAAGATTCTGAGTACATACATATGCACATATATGACACAAACAGCGCCTCCGGGTGCGGGAATTTCTCGCTACATTGAAGACCTGTTGGTGACCTTCTGCTGTTGTTTTTATATTTGGTCGGGTTGTTGTCTCTTTGACACATTCCCCATTTCCATTCTCAATTTTAATATTGCAAAAAAGCAATGAAAAGGGGATTAGAAATTTATGAGGGGAAATTTAATATTTTGTTTGCTACCTAAGCAATCCCCACCGAAAACTGGGTAGATCTGATGTGCTCCGGAACGGTAAGCAGATACTGATACTGATTCGCAAGTGGCACCCGTCGTGCTGTTAATGTTATTACAAACCCGGTAAATAGTCTTATTAGGTAGGTCACATTCACAAAAAGGGAACGGGATTGTTGTTTTAAGTTATTGTAGTTTGCAATGTTACCGATTATGTAGAATTACGGTTCTAGCCGTTTAATGAGTGTGGATTTGTGTCGTATCCTAAAGTATAATTGAACCAAACTTACACTTATATCAAAGAAAATGTTATTCCATCGACACATTCTTCTTTTACATAAAAAAAATAAATAGATGTAAGCCATCCACAATGTTAATTAGGAATCGTTTTACAGAAAAATTCTCTGTTATGGAATTTTTGAAAAATTTCTCGTTAATGATACGGTACATGTATGTTGTCGATCGTATATAAATGTATTGTGATGAGGATCGTTGATTGTTGATGTTGTTGTAATCGTAAGTTCGTCAGTGAAAATAAGGGGTGTAGACGATTAATCCGATACTAGAGTATCGCCTAGTACATTGCAGTACAGATTATACATCACCATAATTGTACTCGACACATATTTTTTTATGTTACAGCAGTGTCTCCCTTTATTTCTTTGTGCATCGCCTTAAAGTGTTAAATTCTAATTACCAAAACGTTTTTTTTTTTCGGTTTCGGTTTCGGCTTATGGTGAACATGTCTATCAATAGTGGTAATATAAAATTTTAGACAGATTTCAGAGCGCATGGCACGTTTTCTTATCTTAGGTGCAAAATTATAGTACACTTACCATAAAATTTTGTTGTAACAATTTCTATCTAAAAAATAACTATGCAGAAACAAGTAATTTTAACTGAAAAAGTAAGTCACAAATCAAAGAATCAAAATTGTGAATATCATCATGAATTATAATTTCTTTAATCCAGTAGACTTACTTAAATCTATTTTAAGAGGCTATTGGTTGTAATGTTGTAAAAGAAAAGAGGGTCAAATGATACCAGAGGGACATTCAAACTGACAACGCCATGGCTAAAAATGAAAAAGACAAACACCCATATAATACTAGTAGTACACAAGACACAACATAGAAAACTTAAGACTAAACAACACGAACCACTCCAAAAACTATGAGTGATTGCAGATGCTCCAGAAGGGTGAGAAAATCCTGCCCCACATGTGGCACCTATCATGTGGCTTGTGTTATTTTAAACCCGGTAATAAGAATTGATTCGGTAGGTCACATTCATGAAAAAGGAAGGGGATTGAAGTTAAGACATAAGGAACATATTCGATATCATATGTGTGAAACGGTTATTCCATAACGGTCAACCAACTCGTGATGGCGTCCGTAAAATTTAAGAAGGGATGATTTCAAATTCACCATTTGCAATGGATGTCTTGGTTCAATAGCTTCCTTGTAATTGATCATACTTTGAATTGTACAAAGGAACAATTTGTATGTTTATTTCATATAATGTGAAATTTGAAAATATTCATTTTGAATCATGTGTGATTCATAAATGAAATATAGATTCAACTGAACCATACATTATCAGTAATTCAGTATTAACCATGTACTTAAGTTTTGGTAAATCTGATAAATAGCTGAAATACAAAATTTATATTTATTTGTTTCCATGATTTTAGGTGCTTCAAAGAAGAATAGACGGAACAACGAGTTTTGACAGAAACTGGATTGAATATAGAGAAGGCTTTGGTGATCCACAGAAGGAATACTGGCTTGGTAAATGCCATTTAAGTTTATTGTATCATGACAACATGATAGCTGACATTTTTGATTCATATGTAATCCTGTTAAAAGAGTGATCGACATGTTATAGAAGCTTGCAAATTTCCCGTGGAAATTTACCATATATCTAATTAAAAGAGAGGCAAAGGATACCAAAGGGACAGTCAAACTCATAAGTCAAAAATAAACAGACAATTAACACCATGGCTTAAAAAAGAAGCAGACAGGCAGACAACAAATAGTACACAAAACAACATAGAAAACCAGAGACTGAGCAACACGAACCCCATCAACAATTGGGGTTATCACAGGTGCTTTGGAATGGTACGCAGATCCAGCTCAACATATATCACCCGTCATGTTGTCGATTTTAGTACACACCTGCTGAAATGTCATAATCGTTAAGTTACAATCGAGGGAAAAGGACGAGATTGTAATAACAACTATTAATAGTTATCAAAGGTACCAGGATTATAATTTAGTACGCCCGACGCGTGTTTCGTCTACATAAGACTCATCAGTGACGCTCATATCAAAATATTTATAAAGCCAAACAAGTACAAAGTTGAAGAGCATAGAGGATCCAAAATTCTAAAAAGTTGTGCCAAATACGGCTCAGGTTATTTATGCCTGGGATAAGAAAATCCTTAGTTTTTCGAAAAATTCAAAGATTGGTAAACAGGAAATTTATAAAAATGACCACATTATTGATATTCATGTCAACACCGGTATTGACTACTGGGCTGGTGATACCCTCGGACACGAAACGTTCACCAGCAGTGGCATCGACCCAGTGGTGTAAATAGTTATCAAAGGTACCAGGATTATAATTTTGTACGTCAGACGCGCGTTTCGTCTACATAAGACTCATTAGTGACGCTCATATCAAAATATTTATACAGATATAACATAACGGTAAAAGAACTCCTGATGCTATTCATAAACAGTATATTAAGATTAATGGTTCACATATAGTGTATTATTTGTTGTACTTATTCAGTGAAAAAGTAAGCAAATGTGTGTGTCAAATGTTGTTTAAAATATGATTATACATTTTTTAATGGGCAAATGTGAATTAAAATCACACCAATGTCATATATCCTTACAGGTAACAAATATTTAAACCTTCTTACGACTAATGGTAAATATGAGCTAAGAGTAGATCTAACGGATACTAACAACAAGATGACGTATGCTTTGTATAAGACATTTACAGTTAGCGACGAAAATTCACAGTACAAACTTAGCATTGGAGGATATAGTGGAACTGCTGGTAAGTTTGCTTGAATGTATTAAAGTGTATTTATTGAAGATTTAAACTGAAAAATGAGAATGGAAATGGAAAATGTGTCAAAGGCATTATTTTAAACTTTTAAATGAGTTCCAATGCTTTATACAAACGAAAATGGAGCCATACGAGAAGAAAAAAACATCATAAAGACAAAGATTTAAATGGCTCTTAAACTAATGCAACAGTTTCGCATTTAGCCAATATTCCAAAAATAGAACAAGAAGTTGCTGTTTAAAAATCACCGTCTGCCCTATTTTAATTTATTCAATTAGGCAAAGGACACATTTTTCAGGTTTAAGAAGTTTGGAAGCGGGGCGAAAGATATCAGAGGGACAGGAATGGACTCTTTGAATCCATGTGTGTTGGTTGATGGATAAACAAATACAAACAACAAAAGATATATTGAACAATCAACAATATAGAATGTAACTCATGCTTCAAAATGGTATCAATACAATGATTTATATATGAAACTGTATTGTAATGAATAAAAAAGGCACACATCATTTAAAATTGAACACTTTTTTTATCGTGCTATAAATTTTGAGTCAACCAGTAAATATATTATTTATATAAAATATTGTTGAACAATACAATTCTACTTGATTTAGTATCAATTATATTGTATCTACAAGTATATTTTCAGAAACTATTTATCTATATAGTAATATTTAAACACTTAAAGCCGTTACATAACAAACAACATTGGTACATGTGTTTCATGTTGTATCTTATAGTGTGGACAGATAAGGTCTTCTTTTTTATCATATGATTTCCATAACAAATGTTGTTTCATTTTGGCTGTAGATGAAAACAAAACAAATGAAAGAAAAGTGCGGAAGCGTATTAGCGCCACACATTTTTTTGTCTTCCCATCTTTGAGTTATAACGCAAACCTTTGCGAAATAACGCAAACATGTCCGTCTATTATTCATTTCGGTTGTGATTTACTAGTAGATATAAATAAAACATGCATACAAGGCCAAATCGTTATAATACATATGCATAGGGAGTTGTGAACACTTGAAGTGCAATTATACATAAACTAAGACTATTTTGATGATCAGAATAGTGTATAATTCAACAAGAAAATGGATTTAGTATAGTATATAGGCATATTCAAATTAAAAGTTAAAAAATAATGTCATACCAATTGTGAAACTTCCAAGTCAATTATACAAAATGATCTTTCTACTTTAAAACTAATCATTAATAAAGAAACATTTGTTTTACTTATTTTGATGCAAGAAATCATTTTTTTTAAATCTCAGAATATGAAAAAGATTCTTTGATAGAAAGTAATTACATTTTAATTTCAATATAGTGAAGTATTTTTAGGATACTTTGGTAGCAATTTGAATGGAGAGAACACAATTTTAATAATAAAACATCTTGGTAGCTTGTTTGAATCTAACCAACTTTATACAGTTCTCAATCGAGAGCTTACTTCGAAGTATATTTATATTAGGTTATAGCTATTTTAGCAGTGTTGATGTTTTTTCTTCGGTATAACCTCAATTTATTCAATTTTCGGTGAAATATAGAAGTAACATTGATATCGTTTTTTTGGGGCCTTTATAATTTGCTGTTCGGTAAGAGCCAATGCTTCGTGTTGAAGACCGTACTTTGGCCTATGATGGTTTACTTTTACGAATAGTGACTTAGATGGAGAGTTTTCGTATTGGCATTCATACCACATCTTCTTATATTATTATGCTCATTATTAGTCAATGATATGTTCGAATTATTCAAGCATTTTACTTTTCAATGACAACAAAGGTGATAAATTTTAAGGTATACAGCCTCCTCCATTTGTAACTGCTGTTTCCTTTGAATCTTAGATAAGAAATAAAATAAAACTAATGTTTGCGTTATAACGCAAAGATAGGAAGAAAAATTTAAAAAAATAAACTGTGTGGCGCTAATACGCTTCTGTAGAAAAGTTTACAAAACCCCCAAAATATTTAAATAAAAGTTAAGACTGTTAAGTTTGAGACGGCACAACATGAGATAGGATTACAAACATGTTTATGTATAAACATTCCCCTAGTTTACTTTTAATTGACATCTCAATATTTAGTAAGAAGATATTTTATAAGATAGTGTTTTTGCTTTAGGTGATAGGATGGGATTCAACAACGGTATGAGATTCACGACTAAGGATCGTGATCACGATACTTACAGGGAATATAACTGTGCTAAAACATATGGCGGTTGGTGGCATGTTGACTGTGGTCATGCATATCTGAATAACGACATGTAAAAGAATAAACTATATTGGTTTGGATTTGATTATATCCAGTCAAGTATGATGATTAGACAAATTATGTAAAGAAGATGTTTTCCAGTACAGATAAATGACAATCAATATAAAAATTGAATCACGTTCTGATAATACAATCGTGATTTGCATATATGTTATAATTGTGTCAAATCAACTATAATGTTCATAAAACTGCGTGATAGATCCGATTGACACGGTAAAACAATAAACCCTAAGTAATCTCTTTTATAAACATTACATCAATAGATTTTTGACAATAATAATAAAATGTTTGTGAGATGTATAAATATCCAGAATCAATATTTTCATTTATGTCGGTATTATTGAAATGACACCTACGTTTTACAACCAAAATGAAACCTGAATTTATTAAAAGTAATTGCAACGAATGCAATATACAATTTCAAAAGGTCTAACTTGATTTCATAAAAATAGAAAATCAACTACATCCTTAAAGAGTCGATCTTACGGTTTAACCTTAAATTACAGGTGAAATTTCAATACTTGCTAAACGCCCAGTGGCAAATATTTGATCAATTTCCTGGATTAAAACACATTTAATAAAAACATGATGTAAATTGTATTGTGAATTGGAGAAACCAAGCAATGGGTCACATCTGTAACTTTGTATATAGATAAGTTATATATACATAACAAAAAAGAAGCAACTTTCCCCATAGATAAGCTCATATAGTTTAAACAATTAAAGAATATACAACTATTCAGTAAAGTTACATGGAATATAAAACTCTATGAATATTCCTGTACTAAGTTTATAGTTAATTGCGACATTATATATATATATATATAGGTAAGTCTTTCTTACTGTAGAACAGAGTTTCTATTTATTACTTTGCAGGACTATTTAATGACGAAATCTCTCTAAGTAAAAATCGGTTATTGATTTAGCTTTATACGGCGGGCAGGCGAGTGGGCAATCGAGTGGGCTGAAAGGCCAGCGACTGCTAAACAGTGTCTGTTCATTGACATGAAAATCGCTTGAAGATTTTTTTTAAATTCAAATATGTTGTTTCTTGTGACTAAATGGAGATCAAGTTCAATTTTCTCGATTTTAGTTTTTCTTGTTACTCAATTATATTACTTTTCCAAGAATTAATTTTTTGGTGAATTGATTGATTTCTGTTCAAAGGGAAAATAATTGTTTGGAAGATTTTTAAAAGATTTTTTAAAGACATTGTTTTAATGATAAATGACCGCGATAGACGAGTAGATACATCTGCTAAGTTGGAATTGTGCATAAAGCAATTATCGACACTAATATCTACAGTGTTAACTAAATGTGCACATTACACTTTTCGGAAAAGCACACGAGAAAAATCCACAATTCAGAAAAGTTGAAAATATGCATTTTTGGTTAATTAAGAAATATATATATAACTTTGGTTGCCATCTTTACTTAAATGAAGCTTAACCAAAGTTATACCAATGTAATATATGAAAATGTATGTAACAAAGTTTCATTCTATCTATAATCAGCTTTGAATTGTAGTGATTTAGTTGATTTTTTGAAAGATTTTACCACATAAACAACCAAAAAAAGAGTCCGTTACCATGGCACCTGCGCACATTTTCAATTTATTTTTGAGCAGTTTTCTTCAGGTACTGCTTCTACCAGGCTATTTTTAAGAAAAAAATCTGAAATCTTCATGTATCACACCCTGCCTGGTTCTTACAAAGAGCTGTACTCAGATTTTTGATAACAATGCAGTATATTATTTTATATGGTCATAAGATGTTATTAGGCTTAATTTGTGTTTTAGAAATATCATTACGACTTTCTTATTCAAAACAAGCACTTCATACAATGAGATCTAGTTGTACCTTTTTTAAACGTAAATATTGCTTTCCAATATTGAATGCAACATTGCCAATTCGTCAATAGTTTACAGTTAGTAAGAAACAAAAGTTCAAGCTCCCCCGGCAAAATCGGTCCCTTTGCAGATTTGTCTATTTTTTTTCAGTGTTTTTTTTTTATCACATCAAATTCATCTATTCAAACAGCTAAATAGCCTTGTCTTTTAGAATTGATGGTTTGAGTGGTTTTCTAGTGTATATCCAGATAAACTCTCCGGACGCATCAAATTCATATAGCGTTATTTCGTTTTCAATACTCATCAATCAAACCAAACAAATTAAACCTAATGGGAATACATCTAAATAGTGCTCGACTAGATTTAACGACAGGTATTAAAATACAAGCGAAGGCTTCTAAAGGGACATTCAATAGAAACTAATCAGACAAGAAAGGACAAAGACTTCAAGACAAACAACATTTCACACACAGCATAATAGAAAGCCAAAGACTGAGCAACACGAACCGCACAAAAACCGGGGTGATATCAGGTGCTTCGAATTTGTAAGCAGATCCTGATTTACATGTAGTATCATTCGTATTGCTCATGTTAGTAAAAACTCTTTGATAATTCTTATTTTGTAAGTCACATTCGGAGGAAAGAGGACGGGAGTGTAGTTGTGACAATTCGAACACATCCTTGTCATCTGTGAAACGGATATTCCATACTGGCAAACCAACTCGTGATGGCGTTTATTCAATTTACGAAATCACGATTTCAACTTCATAACGTGGGACTCTTAAATAGCTCTCTTTTTGAGCAGCAAACCTTTCTCAATGTAATCATGATAGGAAACTGCCCAGTTGGGGATTTTTTTTACTTCATTTTGGAATAAAATTAGGATGTTAACTACTTCCTAATTTCAAGGATGTAATGTTATTCTTTAAGAAACGTTGTTTTGAATAGGAGAATTTTCTTAATGGTAAAAAAATGCGGTATAATAAACGAGACAACTCTCCACAAGAGACTAAATAACACAGACATTAACAACTTTACGTCACCGTACAGCCTACAACAATGAACAAAGCCCATAACGCATAGTCAGCTATAAGAGGCCCTGGAATTTAAAATTTAAAACACTTCAAACGAGAAAATTAACGTCCTAACTTATGTATATGTACAAAAAATGAACTTGCTATGTACGTGCCTTTTGTAACGTTTTGGTATTCAATGAACGTAATGTATGTATTACTGCTATAATATTCAGTGAGGGATTTCGATACCACACATTACTTAAAACCTTTACTAAATTTGTCTCTATAAAGATTTGGTTGGGTAGATTTATTTTACCTGTGGCATTCTTATTTAAAATGGTATAGCACATCATTGACTTTGAAAACGATTCAAGTAAGTTGATCGATCATTTGAATTATTTTATTCTGAAAAGTTACCTATGCAACGCTGTAATTAGAAATTTGAGATCTTTGGATATTGTTGTTATTGGTTTAAGTATTGATTTTTCTATCGGTAAATTAAAATCAAACTGAATATATGTATATTCAAATACATATCTATGGCTATGCAATCCGTCTATACCAGTATTTTGGCATTGCATGATTTCCATTGATTGATGACATGTATCACGTCTTTACGCTAAATACATTTGATGTTGGATGTGTACTGATTGATATGTAAGTCTAAGATACATGATTTGTTCATTAGCTTTTAATAGCTGTCAACTAACTATCAGTAAATGCAAGTACTCGCATACTGTAAACCAACTTATTTTCGCGGATACTTTATTTCGCGTTTAGCTCTGACTAACTCATTTCGCGGCCATTTATTTTCGCGATTCTCAACTTTGTTTGATGTAATTGAATAAGAATAGATCCAAGTTTTACATATTCGCGACGATTTATATTCGCGATGTTTTTCTACTCGCGAAAGTTGCGAAAATAAATCGCTCGCGAAAATTAGTTGGTTTACAGTATATGTAAGTAGTGTCTTTCTGTTGTGTAGATGTAGAGTTACTCACCTACGTGCACACTTTGTTTTTGTTTGCTGCATTTCTATTTGTATCCATCTGATGAGTTAAGCCCTATCTAACTTACTTGTATAGTTTTTTTTGTACTGTTGTTACACTGTCCCAGGTATGGGGAGGGTTGATGCATTCAAACGAGTTTAATCTCGCCAAATTCTGTATGTACCTGTTCCAACTTGGGAGCCTGTAATTCGGTGGTTGTCGTTTGTTGTTGTGTAACATATTAGTTTTTCGTTCATTATTTTGTTCACAAAACAATATTAACAGAGGGGCGAAAGATACCTGCGGGACAGTCAAACACATAAATCGAAAATAAACTGACAACGCCATGTCTAAAAATGAAAAAGATAAAAAAAAAACAAAAAAAAACCCAAACAAACAAAAGTACACATGACACAACATAGAAAACTAAAAAATAAGCAACACGAACTCCAATTAAGAAAGGCGTTAGTTTTCTAAATTCGGGACCTTTTACAGCTGACTTAGCGGTACGGGCTTTGCTCACCGCTGAAAGCTGTACAGTGACCTACAGAAGTCAATATATTTGTCAATTTGTCTCTTGTGGAGAGATGTCTTATCAGTAATCATACCAAATCTTCTTATTTTTATATCAAAACTGTTTGCAAACTGAGAGTATAGTGTAGGCAACCAATTTGTACTGAAATTACGCTTCAAAGATGGATTAGTGTGTATAATTATGTTATCACAAATGTATATACTCTTTGAATGTACAGCATAAAATCTAATGTTATCGAGAAATGAAATGTTTAACATATATACATAAAACAGTTGCAACTGAACATGAATGATTATTTCGATTAATGAATTATCAAATTTTAATCAAATAGCTATAGGCTATAAATTTAAAAAATAAACTCAAAAAAATATATGAATGACATATGCGAACAAAATAATTTCTAAATGATAAAATCTACTAGTATAAGATTTAAAAAAACAAACATTTTAGTGTTCAGTATATATTATCGCTTAACATAAGTAAATAAAGCAACAGTAGTATACCATGTACATGTATACTGCTGTTCGAAAATCATCTATCGATTGAGATAAAACAAATCCGGGTTACATTAACAATGTTTACAATAGATTTAGGCCGTGTTCACATTGACCTAAAATCGGTGTTAGTGTAACTCACACGTAAACTAAACACAATTGCGTTCCCATTGATAAAACTCAATGTTTACATGTAGTTTAAATGATGTTTTATCTACACACAGTCGATAGTCAATGTAGGCCTTGTGTAGGTTAAGTGTACACAAAACTAGGCATTTAGGACATTAGTTTTACCGTGTATATATTTAAGGAGGAAACTATTTTTGAGTAAAATTGATATTTTTGATAATTATTAGTAAAGTTCTTTACAGAAATTGTTGTCTAAATTTTACAGTTTTTTTTGTTTTTTTTTTAAATAACGTACTTCATTAACCCCTGATCAAGACTCAAAGCAGCATCATTGCCGAACCCATAAGGCAGCTACCAATTGATTTTCGGGGGGAGGCTATTATTATTGTTGAGTATAAAACATAAAGGCAAGGGGGTGGGGTGGTGAGCTATGGATTTTGTTTTGGAAACAAAAAATGTTTCCAGTTTTTGGCCCTGAAAAAAAAATTGTTTGTTTCACCCTCAGCTGCCACTATTTATAATGCTAAAACTGATTTTGACTTGTCACCAAAATTTGTCCTGAAAAAAATCAATAGATCACGTCCCCCGTCCTCCGCTCCCCCTCCCCTCCACAAAAAATTAAGTAAATAGTTGCTGCCTAATTCATTTGAAAAGGTCTTCCCGAATCAACTTGACGTACACAGAAATATTCGCCACTGGTCTTTACTCAAACAACGATTCACGCATAAATGCATGACTAAAAAAAGTGTGAGGTAAATGATATGTTTGTCTAGTATATCAGATCCGTTAAATAACACTTAAAATAAATAAAAAAAAAAACGTTACCCTATTCCTTTACTAAATACTCCTTGGAGAAGAAATACCATTTGAAACGAACAGAAAAGATAAAAATGTAGTGATCCCTAATATCTCAATCCTTTTTTTCGGCTGTAAGCACGCTGCTGCAGCTAACGTTTTCTAATGCGTAATCGAGACATCTCTAGTATATTCAAACTACTACAAATTATAAAAATGGCTTTTATAAAGTAGCAACCACTTAACTTAAAAAAGGAGGAGGGTTATTTTTTTTTATCTGAGTCAGATATTTTTCGCGCGTACGTTTTTATTCCTTTTTTTCGATGCTGGTGATCAAATTCTTTTTTTTCAATATTTAACACTATAATGTATGGGGGAACTCTTGATTCATAATATTTTTTTTATCATCTGTATGACCATTTTTATTTTATCAAATTGGGGATCGGAATATTTCCATTCCAAACCACCCCCCCCCACCCATCCCCACCCCCATTTTGAAGTAAAATGGTTGTTCCCTTATTGCTAGAAAAATTGTTCAAATATTTTGAATTTAGTTCTACGTAATGAACATTTAAATGACATATAGTTTACAAGTGGGAACATATCTTATGTACAGGTAGCTAAACACGGTGTATAGATGTGAACAAATGTAATGTGAAACCAGTGTACACTACACTAAACTAATTGTAAACATGTTTACTCTACACGGCGTTTGGTGTGAACACGGCCTAAGTTAAAGACGGTTTACAAGTCTGCACATCCTTTGCATACACCTTTCTTTTGTTGATTATTTTAAATTTGCATTGATCTACATATGTGTTGATGTATCGCGCGTTGGATAAGTATCTTATTAAAGTTTAGCGTGATACTCCTTTAATTCAAACTCGACGTATTGACTCGGTCTTAAAATTGGTCATCCTTGAACTTCTCACATTCGATATGAAAACATTGCTAAAGATTGTTGTCTTTGTGGTTGTGTTCGATATGTATATATCCAATGGACAGTTCTTGTCCATTCGTGTTTTGATGTGTTTTGTCATTTGATATTGCCATGTGATTATGGACTTTCCGATTGGATTTTCCTCTGAGTTCATTTTTTTTGTGATTTTACTTTTTATCCAACAGAGACGTATAATCGATGCATCCTCCAGAGTGTGTAACACGTGTCGATCACATTGAATAATCCTTGTAAAATGCAAAACGTATATGTGGGTTCGTTGCAGTCATTTTGCAAGGTCAAATGTTGATCACTATCGAACGATATGTACACCATTTTCCCACATGACCGTCCAAACTTCCAGTCCTGCAACTCAGTTGACCTGTCTTGTATTGTTCAATTTTGCACTCAACTTGGAGCAATCAATGAATCATTTTATATACTAATGTATCTTCTTTAAACGTTTCTTCATTGATCTCTGTCGATATCATACACTTTTTTTAAGTTGATTGGTAGTCGACTCCTTAAATTAGTTATTGCTCTTACCATTTTTTGCATTTCTGAACCAGCTGGATAGATATTGTTGATCACAAAATAAAATATTGCCAAACAGTGTAAATACTCATCAAGAGGACCACAGTTTTAACAGGGCTGATGGGCGCCTTAATGCTACATCACGCTTATCAATTGAACTCATATCAAATTAATTTTTGGACCAAAACAAAATATAACTATTTAGTTATATTATATCATTATATAGGCTAATAATAACTTAATACTTTAAATTACGGTAAAATAAATGGTCAGTAATGTAGCCGTAATGGCAAACGACCTTACTGAATATTAACGATACAATAAAAAGGAGTCACACGCAACCAAAATATGTTTTGCCTCTGATAATGGGTGTCAATAGGCTAACTTTTCGATTGATATAAAGGGAAAATAAACATAACACCTTTGTGATTGAATATTTTACAACAAAATCAAAATAAATACGGAAGTTAATCATTTCTTTATACTGAAAAGCTTAATTAATGTCTGTATTGTATTACATTTGAATAATATGTGTGGGAACACCGGCAATATTAGAAAAAAACAAAATACTTTTTATGACTGGTTTAACATGGCAACCGACCAAAAGTCACAATTAAGCACACACTTATGAAGGAATACGTTTTGATATCAGCATATCTTTAGAATTTGCATTAGAAAAAAAGAATTAGGGTAATTAGGTACTATTTGAAGAAGCAAAAGTTGATTTCAGGAATTCTCCGTGGTGAATAATGGATTATAGGCCATTACCCTATTTCAACTGTCATCACACATGAATACCTGATCATGATACATTCACACAGTGGATGTATTCTTATCTTTTAAATAATACAAAATCAAATAAGTTGTATATACATATTAATAATCAAAAAGGTAAGTAGATAGATTCTCCAACTTGTTTGCCCTCATTATATATGTATATCAAACTTGAAATAATTAACAGTTACTATACTACTCCTTACATCTCATTACAAATAAGACATCTTCCCTCCCCTAGGAAGCCTTCTACAAACATTTTTTATTAAGATTTATGACTTTTGCATGATAAATCATGATATGAATTACGTCTGCAAATACAATTTGTCATTATCAATATATCAGTAATATGCAGATGTCAATAATAATAAATGGTTGCATCTGGGTAAGAAGTAGCTACTGAACCGTAGTTCAAATGTTATTAGAGCTACTCTTTTGCAGCTAGTTTTTTAAAAGTAAACGATAGGAAAATAGTAATATGTGGGTGCTAAAAAAGGGGTGTTTTCTTGAACTTTATACTGTTGATGTACATTAAAAATATATATAGAATAAAAACAGGGTCGTACCCGTTACTACTTATCTTATATATGTACTAATGGTAAAGCAAATACATGGCCGTGAAGCAACCAACAATCAATCAATAATGAAAATTCTTAAAGATCATTAATCTATTCCATGTATATCATATCAAACTAACGTAGTATGCAGAAAACTGAATTGTTTCGTCGCAAGTGACTGCAGACAAGCAAAACATAACAATATTAGTTGCAAAACCAGTCCATGTGACATTTGGGGAAAATCACCCGTATCAAAAATTCATAAGTTTGCGACAAGGAAGTACATGTACATCACTAATTAATGGTCCATTTCTTACTAAGTTAAATAATTCACTTGTATTAAGTTAAAAAGACAATCATTTCATGTCAAAGCAACACTATATTGAATCTTGCACCGCAAACATCAAGCATACCTTTAATTGTATATACGAGAGAACTACTTCCGGTACTTTTTGGTGTATCTAAACAAGTATTCAGAGTCGGAAAAACAGAAATATGTACCTTCCTTTTCAGATGTCATGCATTTTCTTTTATAATTCAATATAACGTGTCGAAAAGTATTTTGCAATGATCACCAGTAATTCATCTACATACCAAAATTACACAAAAATATTTATATTTTGAAAGTTGGATACAGGAACTAGTATGCTGTGTTAAATAAGTATGTTGTTTTTCTCTCAATGTTTGTGCTTTCTGACTGGACAAGATTGAGTGATGTTAAATCACAAGGAACACGTTTATTGCTTTCTATAAAACAAGTTAAGGTCATTGTTAACAGTTTAATTGCAATCAATTAATATTCAAGTGTTAAAAAAACACACACAAAACAAGATTTTATCCACATTTTTTATATACAAAACAGCTTATACAAAGTCAAGAATATGAGAGATGTTATCCATTTTTCTAATGACCCTTTAACACAGCTATTTCACTCTTTCAACAATGAATGGAAATTAAAAAATCAATCCCACCTTCGTTTTCAAAAGAAAACTTTTACAATGTGGTGTACTACTTTTAGGACAAATTATATCTAAGTTATGGAAAAACGTCCTCGGCTTCATCCCAAGATATGGACAATATTATGTTAGGTTCTGAATTCTTTTGACAGCTTCCCAAATACAAGTTTTCATCCTTTTTAGCTGGACCAAATCACTATTTAACTTTTAAGTTCATGACCAATATTTGTTACTGAGTATTTTCATTCATCTATTTCCTGCTATTTGTGGCATAAAACATAAAGAGATCAATTTGCAAAGGGTATACAAAATGCAAGTAACACTATCCACAATAGGGACTATATTTGTAGACAAGAGAACGAAAGTCAAAGAACAATAACTGTGTACCTGGACCTGATGTGTTTGAATTTTTGGTTTTGCCAATTATGTAAGGACCTCCATTTTGAATTTCATAGGAGTTCGACATTTTTAGTTTTCATTTCGTTTAGCTTGACAAATAATGACAAGATAAAACTTATTTATTGTTATCTGATAAACCAATTTAGTTTAAATAAGCAATTAATCCGTGTCTTCGTACGATCAGTACCATTAGTTACAAAACATGATAAATATACTGATATTATTCTCTTATTGCATATATTTTTTTTTAAGTGGTTATATAAAAAGATAAGCTGTATTGTATGTCACCAGTTGACGATATGAGAATATTACTTTGTTAGTATATCGGTTTACAAATTAGATAAATTGCGCATTTGTTCAAAATCTTGAGAGAAACATAATCGTATGTGGACTGTTACAAAATATACGATACATTAAGAAAAGGGAAAACGTGTGCACAATGAATTCTATTGGAAAAATAATATCATTCATTTTACAAACATGTTTACTGATGTCTGTCCTTGTTAATGGTAAACCGTGTTCGAACTCCAGTGCGAAATGTCAGGAGGTTAGGTTGCCACTGGTTTCTAATAAACTTAATGCACCACTTATAGCAGAACTGGATATTACCTCAATGAATAAAGAGTTAAAAACGTACATCCAGGATGACATCGAGTCAACTTTTTCTGAGAATATTCATAGGATGGTGAAAAATGAGCAAGAAGATTTAAAGGTCTCTATGGTACAGGATTACTCATCAGAAATTAATACGACAAAGACAGAATATGACAAAAAGATATCGCATATTGTTAAAAACCTTGAAGCAAAACAAGAGGAGTTGCAGCTTGAAATATCTGATGTTAACAAAAATTTAAGTGAAAGTGAATCTGTCTTAAATTCAAAAATAACCGAATTGCTTAGAGGGTTTCAAGAAGGACATGAACGCTTGAAACTAGTGATGTTATCCGATTATTTGTCCAAGTTGCAAAAATCACAAGATGCTAACAGGGAAACGATAAACGATCTTGCTACTGACCTCAAATCTCAATTTGCCAATTTATCACAAGAGTTCAAAAAGGACTTCATGAAAAGTAGTGTAAACGTGCAAACTCACATGAAGAAACAGGAAGAATGGAAAATAAATCTTATGGAAAAATTAAATGGTAAGATATTTCTTGAAATATGTTTTCCTGTTTTGATTTTCTATTCTTAAATGAAAAGTAATGTATAACGCAGACCTAGCTATATATTCACCATCCATAATTTCAGGATCAAACAGTCATTTCAATAGAAATCGGATGTTTATTTTGTAGGCTGCGTGTATTTTTTCATGTGACAAGACAATAATTTGTGTTCCAATTCTAAGAAAGTAAGAAATATTTTCATCTGATAGAAAGAAGCATATACACTCAATCACTAATATAGTTTTCTGTATTGTCATTTTACATAAAAGTAACAAGCATGTACATTCGACATGAAAGTACGGTGTATTATTAATCGACAATAGAGTATCTTATATTTAAAGTTGACATCAAAGTAATTGTATTATAATTTTAATTTTAATTGAAGTGTATTATATTTTGAAATAATCCCATTGGACAAGAAATAAAGTCTAACTGTCATTTGACATGCAATTTACTTGCTTTTTCGTTTGACATGCAATGCACGTGTTTTCTCACATGTAGATTAGACATACAATTCAAATGTATATCCATAGACATTTCATTAGATCGTTTTCCAATTTAACATGCACTTCACTCGTATTTTCACTTAACAATGTTTGACATGAAAATCACTTGTATTCCTATTTGAAATGCAATCGACTTATATTTGCATTTGACAAGAGTTGCGTTCAATATCGAAGCAGGTTGTATAGCCGCTATGTCTTAGATGTCTATCTATATTGACCGATATTCTACGTAGCTAGGCTATCCAAATGATGTTGTAAATAGTAACCTATCCGACGCTATATTAGATAACATGATTTTTTATTCTATGTAGATTTATTCAGCGGCTAGGCTAGCTATACGTTCAATAGGTATAATCTTCATGGCACTATGTACAAAATGATGTAGCAGCTGTGATATTGAACGCACCCATGTGCTGAAATGTGTGTTACAATTTTTTGATATAAACTCAATTTCATAAAATGTTCAGAATTTAGAGAAAAACTGCCAATTGTTGCTGTTTATTTGTCAAATTACATGAATTAGAAAAAAATATAATTTATTTACCTATAAAAATAGATACACATAATCTTCAAAAAAATTCAAACAAATTTTATTTTTAGAAACAGGGGTTCGTGTTTTAAGACCGGAGTTATAATGAGCCGAAAACTTATTATTTTCTCGATATTTCAGTTTGACGACTATTATATATACAGTAAACTTTAGAATCGTTATCACTTCCCTAGTAACTGTATTGTTTACCCCTAAACAACAAACAAGCAATGCAAATTTAAAATAAATCAGTTCATGCAAATCACCTAACTCTATAATAATAGTATACTAGGTTAAACAAACTGTTTGAATAGTAAAAACGTGTTTGTGTTCAATATTAATACATAATGCAAAGCAATAAACAGTAAAAGATTTGTATTTCCAGATACTTATGCACCCCTAAAAGACAAAGACTGCAGCCAAATAAGACGGAATCCAACACAACTAAGTGGAGTATATACTATATATCCAGATGGATTTAATGGGATCCAGGCTTACTGTGATATGTCTACTAACGGAGGAGGATGGACCGTATGTTTTATTGTTATAACATTAACATTTAATGTAACGTAAGCTCTTGCTCAAACATGACAACTTTGCTAACATATACAAAACGCAACAATTGTGTAAAGAGTGCCATTTAGAAGAAATGCGTAATAATAACGATCGACCATTTAAAATTAGTTATCACCCGTTTTTTCTTTTGCCTCTACATATCTGAAAAATATGAGCATGCTTTTTTTTTATCCTCATGTGGTTCGGGACCATTGTGTAAATTATAAACAAGTATTTTCAATTTTTTATGTTTAATAAGACATTAGAAATTGCTAACTCTGAATCATACGCGATTTATTAATGAACATTGAATTTATAAGTATGATTTATGTTAACAATAATTCACAATATATCAATATTTTGTTAAATCTGCCGTGGAAGGGAAATAGTTATCAAAGGTACCAGGATTATAATTTACTACGCCAGACGCGCGTTTCGTCTACATAAGACTCATCAGTGACGCTCATATCAAAATATTTATTAAGCCAAACAAGTACAAAGTTGAAGAGCATTGAGGATCCAAAATTCCAAAAAGTTGTGCCAAATACGGCTAAGGTAATCTATGCCCGGGATAAGAAAATCCTTAGTTTTTCGAAAAATTCAAACTTTTGTAAACAGGAAATTTATAAAAATGACCACATTATTGATATTCATGTCAACACCGAAGTGTTGACTACTGGGCTGGTGATACCCTCGGGGACGAAACGTCCACCAGCAGTGGCATCGACCCAGTGGTGTAAATAGTTATCAAAGGTACCAGGATTATAATTTACTACGCCAGACGCGCGTTTTGTCTACATAAGACTCATCAGTGACGCTCATATCAAAATATTTATAAAGCCAAACAAGTACAAAGTTGAAGAGCATTACGTCAGCTATTTAAAGTTCTGCTCATTATTGTAGGTAATTCAAAGAAGAATAGACGGAACAACAAATTTTGACAGAATTTGGGTCGATTATAAGGAAGGCTTTGGTGATCCAAAGAAGGAATATTGGCTAGGTTGGTAACATTTAGTTAGTTATTGTCATGACATGACTTATTTGATTCATTCCTGTTATCGTTCTGTTAGAAAAATTGGACTTTATTTATTCAATTCGTCTAAAACGCTTTTTCTTGATTAGGCTAAATCGGGAACGCACAAAGCCGTATATTAATAGCAAAAGGGATGTATAAGAACAGTCAAATATCTATTCCTGATGTATAATTTATTTTAGATAATAAGGCTTTTCTACCTAAAGGAATATATTACCTTAGCTGTATTCGGCAAACCTTTTAAGAATTTTGGTCCTCATTGCTCTTCAACTTCGTACTTTATTTGGCCTTTTTAACTTTTGGGGATTCAAGTGTCACTGATCAGTATTTTGTAGACGAAACGCGCGTCTGGTGTAAATACGAAATTTAAATCCTGGTATATATGATGAGTTTATTTATGCACTGATAGAGATTTGATTGACAGCATCATAGATATAAGAAGATGTGGTATGAGTGCCAATTAGAAATCTCTTAATCCAAGGCACTATTAGAAAAGTAAACCATTATTATTTAATGCGATTAAACAACCACTGGCTTATTGGACACTTTTAATGCGGGTCCACAAAAAAGCAAGTCTTCAAACAGTTTTAGAAGATTTTTGTAGAATGATACTTTTCCAAAATGATGCCTTTTACATTTATATCAACAGAAATTATGATTTTACTTCCATTCTAGTGAACTACATCTACCGAACAATTCCGTATCAACTTCACAATTATTAGACGATGGTCTTGAGGTATTGATTCTGGGTACTGGCGTTGTTTATCATCTTCATAACGTGTAAAAGTATTCCTTTATTTGTCTTTTTGAATATTGCTTTTACTGTTTAATATGTTTTGGTGACATTCATTTGACTTGACTCTGTTTTTGTATATCCTGTCATTGTGTTATTGTTCTATTATATTTTTTTGATTTTCTTATCTTTCATTTTTTGCAAATTGTGTTTTGTCTTTATGCCCTTTTGTGCTTTATCTATATGTCTTTTTGTGTTTCTTTGATACATATAACGTTGCTCTGTACTTATACATCATGTCATTGTGTTATTGGGCTATAGTTAATTTTTATATTCTTGTCTTTAATTTTTGCTAATGGGCGTTAAGCGTCTTTATGCATGTTTGTGCTTCTTTGTAACATATTTGTTTGTTTTTATAATGACTAAGATTATAACAAAATGTTGACTGCTGTACCACTTTTTAGCTCACCTGGCCCGATAGGCCAAGTGAGCTTTTCTCATCACTTGGCGTCCGTCGTCCGTCGTCGTCCGTCGTCGTCCTGCATCCGTCGTTAACTTTTTCAAAAATCGTCTTTGAAACTACTGGGCCAAATTTAACTAAACTGGGCCACAATCATCATTGGGATATGTAGTTTAAAAAATGTGTTTGGTGACCCGGCCAACCAACCAAGATGGCCGCCATGGCTAAAAATAGAACATAGGGGTAAAATGCAGTGTTTGGCTTATATCTCTGAAACCAAAGCATTTAGAGCAAATCTGACTTAGGTAAAATTGTTCATCAGGTCAAATTTTCAGATGAATCACACAACCCGTTGTTGGGTTGCTGCCCCAGTATTGGTAATTATAAGGAAATTTTGCCGTTTTTGGTTATTATTTTGAATATTATTATAGATAGAGGTAAACTGTAAAAAGCAATAATGTTCAGCAAAGTAAGATCTACAAATAAGTCAACATGACTAAAATGGTCAGTTGACCCCTAAAGGAGTTATTGCCCTTTATAGTCAATTTTTTGTAACTTTTTGTTATCTTGTACAAAAATCTTCTTCTCTGAAATTACTGAGACAAATTTAACCAAACTTGTCCACAATCATCATTAAGGTATGTAGTTTTAAAAATGTGTCCGATGACCCTGCCTTTGAACCAAGATGGCCGACATGGCTAAAAATAGTACATAGGGTAAAATGCAGTTTTTGGCTAAAATCTCAGAAACCAAACATTTAAAGCAAATTTGAAGAAGATAAATTTGTTCGTTAGGTCAAAGTCTATCTGCCCTGAAAATTTCAGACCAATCAGGCATCCCTTTGTTGGGTTGCTGCCCCAGACTTGGTAATTTTCAGAAAGTTTTGCAGCTTTTGGTTATTATCTTGAATATTATTATAGATATAGATAAACTGTAAACAGCAATAATGTGCAGCAAAGTAAGACCTACAAATAAGTCAACATGATCAAAATGGTCAGTTGACCTTTCAGGAGTTATTGCCCTTTATAGTCAATTTTAAACAATTTTCATAAATTTTGTAAATTTTTATTCATTTATGATATGCCCATAGACCAAGGTGAGCGACACAGGCTCTTTAGAGCCTCTAGTTTAATGTTTTACTTTTATGTCTGTTTGTTTTGTTCACACATCGTATTCAACATAATGAAATCTGATGCGTCTGTCATACAAATGGAGTATTAAATTACCTTTGATAAATATTAAACTTGCTATCAAACCAGGTTTAATCCACCGTTTTCTACACAAGAAAAGACCTATACCAAGTCAGGAATATGACAGTTATTATCCATCCGTTTAATGTTTTTGAGCTTTTGATTTTGCCATTTGGTCAGGGACTTTCTGTTTTGAGTTGTCCTCGGAGTTCTGTATTTTTGTCGACTTTGTACTTTTTGTTAAAATTGACAAAAAGTCGACAAACAGTCATATTTCTAGGTTTTAAATTCCTCTCACTATTCATTTTCGATCTTTCTTGTTCCAAAATGCAAAGCTATACTTTAGGATGTACACCTCCGAGGAGCGAAACATTTCTTGAATTAAACTTTTTTTTTACCTGATTCTTGGGAAAAGAATGACATGATTGGTAATCAAATTTGTTAAATTATAGCATTTTTCAAATTTATCAATATTTTCCACTTATACCACATCTATTAACTCAGGTGCACTCGATTCAAATCATCAAAGACAAGGATAGTGAGTTTTCTACCGATGGTCAGTAGTTTTCAATGGGCTTCCTCCGCTAATAAAAACTTATCGTCACGAATATAACAATCGTTAAAAACCAATCAAGCTACTATGAAATCACTCAATCAATTAATCGTTTATTAACTCATAATTCAAAATTACACGAATAAAACGTTCCTTACAGGTAACAAATATTTGAATATTCTTACGACTAATGGTAAATATGAACTGAGAGTAGATCTAACGGACACTAACAACAAGATGACGTATGCTGTATACAAGACATTTAGTGTTGGTGGCGAGAGTTCGCAGTACAAGCTCACCAGTGAGGGATATAGTGGAACTGCAGGTAAGTTTGTTTGTAACGTCGTAACATACATGACTTGATAAATTCGTTTTAAATTTAAATGTTCATATTTTAGAACTACTAGAAGAGTAGTTTTCGTTTTCTTTTGAAGAATGAGAAGTCAGACAAAAACACAATTATCAAGGATGTTCGCTTCTCTCCATTTTGCATTTGTGTCAGAAATACGGAATCCTCTGGTTTCATTTATATGATTTATGTGTAGTGCCAATATATATTGTTCTTGCTTTCCAAATATTTATTCTCATAATAAATTTTTAAATAGTTTATCAAGCCTTTTTTAAATGATTCTATAAAATGTTTGTCATTTTGTTTATAGTGTTCTACAGAAAAAAGTGCTAGTGTCAAATTAATTTTAAAGGAAAAATCACTTAATTTTTAAGTCTAATGACATTACGATTCGATTAGAATTTAGTGGCCTGTTGCATTCGATGCTCGAACTTTAAATATTTGCAGTAAATGAGAAAACTTGAAGAAAGGACATTTTGTAAAAATGGATAAACCTAGTTCTACATCTAGCTGCATGTTTCACTTGTATGCAAGTTGCATAAATTTCATAAAATTGAACAAAACTCAAAGACACAATAGGTAAAAGTCAGTGTCATTAAAAGGAATAGAGCAATCACCATAGTTTAACAATTATAGAAATAATATATGCATATATAAATAACCAAGACAACAGGGCAATTTAATAGTATAACAATCCCTGATAACATACAAAGAGAAAAAAAATAAAACATACTACGAAACATATTCAAAAACCCATAACACTATAAACTAACTGGGGGTGGGGGGGGGATGTATAAATACCGAGCCGCGTCAAAGAGTATTCATCAAAATACACATAAAAAAGAAACAGAGGTGAAAGTTAACCGCAAACAGATAATTAAACTAATAAATTTAAAGATTATGACAAAGCCATAGTCCGAAACGAAAAACGTCGATAAGACATACATTAGTTAATAAAGGTTCAAACCTTAACCAGAATCGAGTACCACAAACTCCACACAAAACTTCCTTTGTGTAAGTATGATGCGTAAATAAAATCGAATGAGCGGTATAAACGGCCGTGTAGGTTACAAATAAGGGGTTTTATGATGTTAATTGTCCCTTCATTGCTGAATTTATAACTCTTACAATTTTAAATCAAAAGTTACCCACATTTAAAAAAAATAAAGTTATGGACAGTCTGCTTAGTTTCGATCAAAAAGTTCCTATTATTGGGTATACGCGGATGTGCCAAAAATATGGGTCATAATTTTGCGAGATTTTATATAAAAATGACCCTCCTTTTTAATGACATCCTATATTAAAATACATTTACGTTTGATAACTGTATATTGATTTGGGGTATGATCTACATATCATATATAAATATGCTATCGAGAATCTTACATTATATGTGCACCAAACGATGTCAATTCATATATATAAAAACTTAAGGGTAGCTGGTATATTTATGAATTATGAGTGATGATGAGTTAGTGCTTATATAAGCATGGGTCATATTTTAAATATTGTATATAAGTATAGGTCATTCTTTCTTAAATATTTATATAACTATAGGTACTGAATTTCAGTGAATGTTATATTAAAATGGGTACGTTTTTGAGGCAAAAATGGCACACTCCTACCAAAAAAATGTCGAAGTTACCCCCCCCCCCCGTGACATTGACATCTATAGGTCACCGTACGGCCTTCAACAATGAGCAAAGCCCATACCGCATAATCAGCTATACTAGACAAACTAACCTTGTTGACCCCACCAAGTAGTTGGACAAATGCTATCGATAAGACGTTTTCACGCAGAAATCAACAAAATAACACTTTATGAATTTCATGCTTCCAAGGTGCGTTCTAGTTTTGCGTTCACCAGGTTTGCTGAAACTTTGGTATATTGTTTTATTGTGGGTTTAAAATTTTTTGGTTGTCATCCTGCGAAGCTTATGAAAACATTTCAATTTCTATGTAGTATTTGTCGGTATGTCACGAAGAATACTGTCATACATTTTCAGAAATATCATTTGATAATTCCGCCTTAAAATCCTGTTGTTTTACATGTAGTACAGGTTTGACAATTTCTAGTTTCCTACTTTAGAGAAGAGACACAAGGTTATCAATCCATCGTTTTTGCATGGTCAGTTCTACCTCAATAAAGCATATTCTATTCATGTTGAAAAATTATAAAATTAATGCTTTAGCAATTGTTACGATAATGATACTGTGAAATATTGTGTAACGATAACTCAACACTTAGTATTTCAATAAAATATGAAAACATTGTGAGATAAGGAGTTTTAAAGTATCTGGTTTTTGTTTAGGGGATGCAATGAAGAGGAACAACGGTATGAAATTCAGTACAAAGGATCGTGATAATGATACATACAGCAGTAACTGTGCATCCGTTTGTGGCGCCTGGTGGTATTGGTCGTGTGGTTTTTCAGAACTAAACGCCAACATGAAAAAAAATAAACTAAGATGGCAAACTCATAATAAAATCAAGGCAACCATGATGATAAGGAAGCTAATGTAAAGAAAACTTGCATAGAACGAAACAGTCAATTTGATACATGTATATCATTCTTTAAAGAGTAGTATTGTTCATCGATAATTCTCAATAAACATATTGTCCTATATCTTTCTTGTTTCAAATTGTGCATTGAATTGCAAAATGGTAAGAAAATACCGTACGAAGAATGTAGATAAAGAAACATAGAATAAGGATAACCATGGTGTTTACCAGGAACTTGGCAAATGCTTATCGTGTTTACTATATAGATGCAACATGCATAAAACTAAACCTTGTAATTGATTTAATGAATGAAATATGTATTTGTTTGTTATTTTTCTTAATCAAATAGACAATAACCTACACGTTAAGGAGTATTCATAATCTAACTTCACATCGATGTTATCCATTTTTCATATGCAAACTAGAAATTACACACAGAGACCTCCAAAAGATAAAATACAATAAAGGCTGCCACAGAGAGGCTGTGAGATATGATTCAGGTCTTATTTTACACATTCCAATTTACAATAGTAATAGCGATAAGGTGTATTTAAAAGCACTTCAATACTAGCTTATTTAAGAATTCTAAGTGAAGCAAATGTCTCTTATATCACTTTTTCAATGATAAAAATCTGAGTAGATATGAACGTATATCTATATTTCCAAATGAAAGCTTAAGTGAAAGAAATAAAAACACAGACATGTGTGACTTATTAAAACACTTCCCTAATGTTTAAATTTTTCATTTATGTACATAAAATTTAGATACACAGTTCTATTGATATAATAGTCTGGCAAATTAGTATTTATATTTCACAAGTTAATTTGGATTATCCATGGCTTGGCTTATATAAACTGTTATAATTTCGAATAAAGATATCTTATTGTCCAAGGTTTATTTGGCTCCTAACATTATCCGTAACCATTTCATATGAAATATGTTATCGCTCTACATGTCAGCTAGTTTCAATCAATCGGTTGAAACAGTAACTTTAAACTCAAAGGAATTCAGTCAAGGAGTAAACCAGGCACTTAAAACAACACCATCCAGAGAATGTAGATATATCTTTCCGCAAATATAAGGTCACAGATACAAATTTAAAAAAAAAGGCTTCCGGTCTATAAACTCGACATCTATCTTCAAAAATTCTTTTGATATTACCACAATGAAAAATATATCGAAATCCCCGCCGACAGAGTCCAATACAAAGATCAGTGTTTGTTGATTTGTTATTTACACATCATATTATAATATAGACTGTTTCATACGAGTACTTGATGCTTGTATTGACAGTTTAAAAGGATTTTTTATACCAAGCCTAATCCCACCTTAAGTTGAAAATAATTGTAACAAACCTACAAAAAAGCTGCAATTTCTATTAACATTTGGCATATAAGCTACAATTTTTCAATTTCCGGATGTTAAGACATCAAGCACCCTAGACAAAAATAATACGACAAAATAGGAAACCGTTTCATTTCAGTCTTGTAAAAGAGGGACGAAAGATACCAAAGGGACAGTCAAACTCATAAATCTAAAACAAACTGACAACGCCATGGCTAAAAATGAAAAAGACAAACAGAAAAACAATAGTACACATGACACAACATAGAAAACTAAAGAATAAACAACACGAACCCCACCAAAAACTAGGGGTGATCTCAGGTGCTCCGGAAGGGTAAGCAGATCCTGCTCCACATGTGACACCCGTCGTGTAACTCTTTAGAAGTTTCGGTTCGCATACGTACATCATTGGCTTTCAAAATTTTTGCTTTGGGCTTTCTTATGAAGGTGCATCATTAAAAGCGCATCAGATGCATTACATTCATAATGTTTTATTTTCATATTTACCTGATGCAGTGTTAACAGTATCTTTAATGTTATTATCAAGGAATAATAAATACCAAATTGAATTGGGGATAGACAATGATTTTTAACTCTTCATTCAATACAATTAACTAAAGCATTGAACAAAATACTACCTGATAAGAATCATAAGTATGAATTACTATCCCTGCGTAGTGATTGCTTGACCTTTGTTGAGGTACAATCATTCGGGAAAACGCGTTATTGGACATTGTTGTGACTTGATGATATTAGCTTTGTAGTTGAAATTTTTCTGGACAGAGGCACGCGTTGGAAGATCAGGTAGGGTTATCCAATCCAAATGATATTGATTTTTGTTTAACATAAATATGTTTGTCAATTTACATCATTCCATGTTTGTTTACAAATCACAAATGTATCAGATCCGTTGTGAATAGGTAGTTTCTTGACCGGATAGGCTTAGCGTATATTTTGACAGAAGGGGATTGAATGGCGAATGAAATAGGGATTCTTTGTAAGTTTTTGACAATAAATAAGTGCTTTTCTCAGACCTCAAATGATACCAAAGATTTGTTTAACACATTGTTTGTGAATAACGATTACAATAAACAAGTGCGACCGGTTTTTGATCAAACTGGTTTTGTTCTCGTAACAGTCCCAATGCAACTAACTAGCATTTATGAAATTGATGAGGTATCAGAGAAATTAGTTGTTTCAGGTTTCCTATACATCTACTGGGTCGATGAGTCTGTTCCTGCTGTTAGAAAGTTTGGCAATAATTCCAAATATCATTATCTTTAAATGAAGTACCATGAGGTAAATAGTCTTAAAACAAGAAGGTTTATATATGTGGAATCAGTACAGCACTTATGAACACAAGTTTGAAAGGTTTGATGCTTAGGAATAAATGTATTATTTCATACTGCTAATCAAATGTTTATTTTGTTTTCATTTGCTGGGATTTTCAAATATGCATTTTTGCATTCATTCAACTTAAAAATGGAAACCAAAATTACTGGCAATTTGTAAGTTTTCAACTGTCAGTTGGAGAAATAACGTAGAAACTTTTCACATACATGTAGCAGCAGGTCAAGTGTCAGGGAAAGAAAAGAAACAGTTTAGCAAATAATGTAATCTAATTTATTTCGTAAATATCAATTCATAAAACACAATGTGTGATACAACAAATAAGAAATTTGTAAAAATATCATTTTGCTTATATATTTGTAGAAAAAAAATTCATTAAGTATATATAAAATAATATATAATTACAATCAAACCTAAATTAATCTATCTGACACCAAATGCTGTTGTATACATACATGTATATACAATGGTTATTTTCGGATATTTATTTAAACCATGTAAAGAGAACATCTCGCTTATTGAAGAAAATTTTGCACTCATGCGGATATTCTATTAAAACAGGATACTTATTATCATACTTGACAATTTTCTTTTCTTTTTATGATAAAATACATCTTAAATAAAATATAAATCAAGAACCAAATAAAACAAGAGTGCACACGCTGAAATTTCTCGCCTTCTTTACTAATTGATATTATGTTGATAGTCAACTAAACATTAAGCAATGAACCATATGAAAATGAGGTCAAGGTAAGATGAATGATGCCAGACAGACATGCACAGCTAACAATTCTTTCATACAACAAATATAGTTGACCTATAATTGCTTGTAGTTTAAAACCAGATGCTCCGCAGGGCGTAGCTTTATACGACCGCAGAGGTTGAACCCTGAACGGTTGGGGCAAGTATGGACACAACATTCAACCTGCATTCAGCTCTAAATTTGGATTGTGATTAAATAGTTGACACAACATAGGTTTCTGACACAGAATGAATGTGTTCTAATGAACTTAAAATTTTTGTTTTCTCTTAGAGCAATTCACTATGCTGTTGAATATTAATCCTCTCAAAAAAATGTTTGAAGAAATTTTCTTTTTTATTTATGAAATTTCAAATGAGAAAAATTGAACCCAATTTTTTTAATCACATCCCCCTTTCCCTTATTCCAAAACTAATCTCAATTAAAATTTCTAATGGAGTTTGCAACAATAACTACTCATTTAAATACATCATAAAGTATTAAGATGTAAAAAAACTGCTTGTTATCACTGAATGGTAAAGATTATTTTAATTTATCAGTTGGTAGTAAAAAGTGAATATACATTGTATATTGTATATAACAAAGATTTAAGTTGATTCTGGACAAAGAAAGATAACTCCAATTAAAAAAAAATCTTGCTATTGCACAATATTTTGCAATTAGATATTTCTTGCTTACTATTCTGGACAAAGAAAGATAACTCTAATTAAAAAAAAATTTGCTATTTCACAATATTGTGCAATAAGATATTTCTTGCCATTGCGCAATACTGTGCAATTGAAAAGACTTGCTATTGCACAATACTTAATATAATAATTTTAGATCCTGATTTGGACCAACTTGAAAACTGGGCCCATAATAAAAAATCTAAGTACATTTTTGGATTCAGCATATCAAAGAACCCCAAGATTTCAATTTTTGTTAAAACCAGACTAAGTTTAATTTTGGACCCTTTGGACTTTAGTGTAGACCAATTTGAAAACAGGACCAAAAATGAAGAATCTACATACACAGTTAGATTTGGTATATCAAAGAACCCCATTTATTCAATTTTTGATGAAATCAAACAAAGTTTAATTTTGGACCCCGATTTGGACCAACTTGAAAACTGGGCCAATAATCAAGAATCTAAGTACATTTTTAGATTCAGCATATCAAAGAACCTAACTGATTCATTTTTTGTCAAAATCAAACTAAGTTTAATTTTGGACCCTTTGGACCTTAATGTAGACCAATTTGAAAACGGGACCAAAAGTTAAGAATCTACATACACAGTCATGACAGTTAGATTCGGCATATCAAAGAACCCCAATTATTCAATTTGGATGAAATCAAACAAATTTAATTTTGGACCCTTTGGGCCCCTTATTCTGTTGGGACCTAAACTCCCAAAATCAATACCAACCTTCCTTTTGTAGTCATTAACATTGTGTTTAAATTTCATAGATTTCTATTAACTTAAACTAAAGTTATAGTGCGAAAACCAAGAAAATGCTTATTTGGGCCCTTTTTGGCCCCTAATTCCTAAAATGTTGGGACCAAAACTCCCAAAATCAATACCAACCTTCCTTTTGTGGTCATAAACCTTGTGTTAAAATTTCATAGATTTCCATTCACTTTTACTAAAGTTAGAGTGCGAAAACTAAAAGTATTCGGACGACGACGACGACGCCAACGTGATAGCAATATACGACGAAAATTTTTTCAAATTTTGCGGTCGTATAAAAAACAGACCAAAACACAAAAAGTTAACACTGAGCAATGAACCGTGAATAGGAGGTCAAGGTCAAATTAAACCTGTGGGGCTGACATATAGATCATAAAATATTTCCATACATCAAATATAGTTGACCTATTGCATATAGTATTAGAAAGAAAAAAAAAATCAAAACTTAACTTTGATCACTTTACCATGAAAATGGGGTCAAGGTCAGATGACACCTGTCAGCTAGACATGTACACCCTCAAACATTCCATACATCAAATATAGTAAACCTATTGCATTCAGTATGAGAAAAACAGACCAAAACACAAAAACTTAGCTATAACCACTGAACCATGAAAATGAGGTGAAGGTCAGATGACATCTGCCAGTTGGACATGTACACATTACAGTCCTTCCATACACCGAATATAAAAGATCTATTGCTTATAGCATCTGAGATACGGACGTGACCACCAAAACTTAACCTAGTTCACTGTTTCATGAAATGAAGTCGAGGTCAAGTGAAAACTGTCTGACGGACATGAGGACCTTGCAAGGTACGCACATACCAAATATAGGTGTCCTATTACCTTTAATAAGAGAGAATTGAACATCACAAAAAATCTTAACTTTTTTTTCAAGTGTCACTGAACCATGAACATGAGGTCAAGGACATTGGACATGTGACTGACAGAAACTTCGTAACATGAGGATTCTATAAACAAAGTATGAAGCATCCATGTCTTCCACTTTCTAAAATATAAAGCTTTTTTTTTTAAAGTTAGCTCACGCCGACGCCGCCGGATTACTATCCCTATGTCGATATTTCAGCAAGTAAAGTTGCAGACTCGACAATAAAAACACTATCTCGCCATATAAACAAGAAAAACAATAAATAAAAGATATTTATTTTCCTAAACTGAAATAACTAAAACAGTTCAATGCAGGATTCAAAAATATAATGAAATAAAACTAGAGGCTCCAAGGAAACTGTGTCACTCACAAGATAATTTCGTTAACAATTGATGCATGAAATATTGCAAAGATTATACTTTTGCTAAGTTTCAGAGATATAAGCCTAAAACTGCATTTTACCCCAATGATCTATTTTCAGCCAGTTCAGCCATGTTGGTTAGCAGGCAGGGTCATTTGACTAATATTTTATCTAACTATATAATGACGATTGTGGCCAAATTTGGTTATATTTGGCCTAAACCAAATTTGGCCTAGCAAATTCAGAGAAGATTTTTGTAAAAAGAAAATCACAAAAATACTGAACTTAGAGGAAAATCCAATCGGAAAGTCCATAATCACATGGCAAAATCAAATAACAAAACACATCAAAAACGAATGGAAAAGAACTGTCATATTCCTGACTTGGTACAGGCATTTTCAAATGTAGAAAATGGTGGATTAAACCTGGTTTTATAGCGTTTTTATAGATTGTAAAGATTACAAAAATGTACAAAAAAAAAGTTCAAAATTGCCTATAAAGGGCAATTACTCCTTAAAAGGGCAATTGACAATTTTTGTAGTCCGACTTATTTGTAGATCTTACTTTGCTGTACATTATTGCTGTTTACAATTTATATCTATCTGTAATAATATTGAAGATTATAAGCAAAAACTGAAAACAAATTTTAAAATTACAAATTCAGTGGCAGCAACCCGACTTAAACACCCTAAAATGATGATTGTGGCCAAGTTTGGTTAAATTTGGCCAAGCAGTTTCAGAGAAGATTTTTGTAAAAAGTAAAATCGCAAAAGTTTCCGGGAAGTAGATTTTTGTTAAAGTTAATGGAGAACTGATGACAGACATCGAACGACGCGACAGAGGCTAAGTGATGAGAAAAGTTCACATAGCTCATTGAGGTGTCACACCACCAATTACTCCCTCAAATTTAGAACGTATGTGAAAGTAGGCCTACTCAGACAAAAAAATTTGATGTCATTGTTTACTTAAACTAACCAACAAATTGGCAGAAATGAAACTTTTGGTGAAAGAGAAATATATTAAGACCATTTTGAGCTAAAATTTACTTGTTTATGAGTTTGCATTCAAAATTGAGGATTAATGCACTCCATAGTATACTAATTTAAGATTTCCAGAAAACCAGGGATTATTTTTAGTGGTACAAATGTACCTCTATTCGGAAGATTTTTTTCTTTTTTATATGATTTTAAACATCTGTTGAAAATTGGCATGTAGAAAGCTGACACATGTACAATTCAGGATATACCTCGTTTCTATGAAGTTAAACTAAAGGTAAAATATTTAGAAAGCTGTGAAAATTGCAAAATTTGGTTGAACAGATAGGGACTTTTAATTGGTGGTATGACACCTTGAGCCAGGTGATCTAAAAAGTACATGAAAATGTAAAAATATTCTTTAATGAAATTTACTTTTTATAGTCATCAATGTAAAATCCTGATGTTTGAAGCAGGAGTAATTTTGTATATATAACAAACAATATTAAAGATAAAACAATATATAACATATTTCCTGAGTATGGTACTATAATATATATGTATAAATAAAGATTAACAAACAATCAATAAGAACAACAAACCCGTAAAAATTATATGATCACAGAAATCAAGGTATTTTCACCAACACAAATAAATTCATTTCAGCAATAGAAAAAGGAAATTTCATAGAACAATTCCAATGTTGGTTCAGAATGAATACTGTAAACCAACTTATTTTCGCGAGCTATTAATTTTCGCGAGTAGAAAATTAACGCGAATATAAATCATCGCGAATATGTAAAACTTAGATCTTTCCTTATTAAACTATATACAGAAATTAGAAAATCAAAAATTAAATAGCCGTGAAATAGTTTACAAAGGGTAAAACGCGAAATAAAGTATCCGCGAAAATAAGTTGGTTTACAGTATATAAAGTACATAAATATAAAACTGTTTGTATCAGAAGAACATCACACACAGTAAAATTATACAATCACCGGTGCAGAGCAGTTGGGATTAAATTTACCATGTTTAAGGTGGTACCTAACACTACAGGGAGATAACTCTGTAAAATCAGCAGAACGTTTTAATGACGTTGTGTTCATATGGGAATATTAAGCTTCTCAATGATCAAAATAAGTGTTTGTCAAACTGCTATATAACCAGTGTAATTTTTCTGATTAAACGGTTGGTTCAAATTTTTTGAAATTTTTATATTTTTGTCAAAGGGTCAAAGTAAATAATTTGTCAAAATTTAAGAAAATTAAACGAGCCAAATTAATTTAAGTTAAGGTGTTAGGTACCACCTTAACTGGGTGTTTCAGCTTGATACAGGTGTGATATTGAAAAAGACGTTATGTATACAATAAACACTCCATATAACTTTCCACTTAATCAAAAATAGCATATGACTTTTTCAATAGCATACCTGTATCAACTTCATACACTAATATAAACCAAAGAGCTCTGCTTGAGGGATTATCTTGGTTGAGTTTGTGATATTGAAAAAGCTATGTCATATACATTTTTTATGTACACTTTGTACTTTTTACACACTACTTGATGCAACAGTGACTGATATTGATGACATGACGTCATACAAGTAAAGGTTAGATAAATTATGATTGCCATTGATTATATAACATATACAATTTATATACTAATAAGTGTATAATAATTAATATAAATATAAGAATTTATTAACAATTCAATAAAATCCATTAATATAAAGTTCTAGTATAAATAAAAAATAACACTTTTTGAGGTTTACAGGTAGTAACAACAGACATTCAACAAGTAAAGATATTGTGGTTCAAGTAATTTTTAACTTCAGATATATTTTTTTAAAAGGTCAACAAAAAACAAATGGTAGATTCCCACTGACTTAAGCTTTGTATGATTTGTTTTTCCTAAACAAAAATACAACAGTAACCTTTATACTAAATTGTAAAAAAGATAAGAATTATTCAAATTGAGCTTTTTAAAAATATATTAAAAACTATAATATAAAACAGGAAATGTGGTATGATAACCTCTTCTTTGTCACTATCATTATTTTTTTCTGGTATAATAAGTAGCTAAATAGAAATAATAACAAGAATCACAATAAATTTCTCATAATCTAAAAATTGAGGTAGAATTAACGTTTAAATTATTCAAAAGAACATCTTTGGTGGGTTTTTTTTTTCATGTGAGGTAGTTATTACAATCAATGAACCTTCTTAGAGGCAGATATATATTGAAATATGATATACAAAAACTAAACAAATAATAAATCTCAGATTTTCTTACAAATCTAGTAATGCCCATTGGTGTAATCTTAAAACATTAATGTGTCTGTTATCATGATAAAAAACATGATTTAAATCTGCATTTTCAACATAAAAAAATATGTGAACTACAATTCAGTGTAAAATTTAAGGTTTAATGACCAAGAAAGTAGAATCTGAATCCTAGATCTATCTTCTTTTCAAAATATATAAATCTTAATTATTCATAACAACATCATAAACTACATGCAATACACATGTAAACATTCTTTTGGAATCTTTTCTGGTTTCCTTCTGCTTGGTTTGGGCTCTAAATAGAAGTAATCAAGGACGGGTATCAGTATAATAAGTAATCCGGCAAGTATGATACATCCACCACCAATATAAAAAGCAATCTCTATACTTCCTGTCTGTTCAAATACCCAACCTGTAATAAATAAAGACATGATTAACATTTTGGTATGTACATGTACATGTAGTACAGGATTTACTCAATAATGAAGGCAGGATACCATATTGTGATCACCTATATTTTTTTGGTTGCTGGTGGATAGTTGTCTCATTTGAAATCATAACAATTTCCATGCATATAATAAATTAACTTATCTTATATGCGATTTAATTTTGCAATTTTACATAGTAGAAAACTAACTAGAATATATATCGTCACTATTATGTATTGTAAAACTTAGACCTTTCTCATTTAACTACATCAAGTAAATGTAAAAATCTTGAAATTATATCGCCATGAAGTGTGCAAAAGACTAAATGCTATATAATCATGATAATTAAGAATCCACAAAAATAAGTTGGTTGACAGTATATGAATGCACTTGTTTAAAGGTATGATAATCATGATAATGCAGGGACTTCATCAGCACATTTTAATTACTGTAAATTCAGATATTATTGCATGCATTTATTATCACGATTTTGTCATTTTAGACTGAAATGTGATTGTAATTTTTACAATTTTGAGAAAAATCCTGTTAAACATGTTAAATTTATATACAAATTTGCAAAATGCAAGTTTAAATTATTGCGTTTTAACTCTGTCACATTTTTTGCAATAATAAAAACTTTGCAATAATTTACAGTATCTTGACATGCTTAAAGTTTATCTTTTTATCATAGTCATACATTGGAAAGAAAAAGGTATTATACACCACATCTGCCTTTATCTATTATACCAGGTTTTTGTTTATTAGATTGATTTTGTTTACACAGTTCTCTGTGATTTTGCAATGTCTATTAAAGTGTTTTGTATTTCAAGCATCTTTTATTTTGTCTCTAACATTTGCATGCATATAAGTTATAATAATTGATTGATTGATTACTGTTTAACACCACTTTCAGGTACTTAGACTACTTGGCCCAGGTACTTAGACCACTTGGCCCAGGTACTTAGACCACTTGGCCCAGGTACTTAAGACTACATTTTTTGTACTTGGCCACAGCCCCCTTTTAGTTCTGATGAAATTTTTTGTTCTCTTTTATATTATATAAAGTGTAGACCACTGCTATGGATATTTAAGAAATGACTGTAATATTTTTCCTGTCTATGAAGAAATTACATCAAAAATGTGGTTCACACTAAAAAACCCGGGTAGCGTGTTATTTTAAAGTGTGCACCACATTTTATTTATGTTATTTCAAATAGACAGATAAAATATTACAGTTATTTCTTTTAATTTAATTCTAAATTTCATTTTAAACTGGAGTAAATGACGAAAAAAACCATTGATGACATCACGGTCACACAACTAAATTGTATCTATGAGCTGATAAACAAAACAACGTCAGCCAATCAGAAGACGTGTTACATCCAAAATTAAATTTTTAACAAATAAATACCTATTAGTGGAGGTGCTGCTATACTTCCAATCCCATTGGCAAGCATCACATATCCCATACCAGTACCAAGAGCATCTGGTCCAACAATAGCTGCTACTGCAACAATTAACAACCCCATTATAATGTTAGCCATCACAGAGAAGGCAACATAAATTATGGCCAGTGCGCCAAAGCTATGGAATGCTGTAATCGGAAATAGAAGACAAAAGCTGCCTGTCAGAACTGTGATGACAATATAAACAATGTCTAGACGTAATTTTGGGATATTTCCTACAATTCCTCCTAAGATGCTTCCAAAAAATGCGCCAAAACCACCAATGCTAAATATTGAAGCTGAGGACTGTTCAGTTAATCCAATGGTCAGAAAGTACTGAGGTCCAAATAGAAGTATTATCACGATACCCATGTTCCATAAGATATTGTTTGCAAAGAAAATAATGAATGCATAGTTGAATAATATAGAACATGTGCTTTTCTTTGTCATAGCAAGTTGTTCCACTTCGTTCAAGCTATTTCTGGGTGTATCACATTTCTTACAAGTCTCAAACTCCATGCTGCCTTTTGTCTCTCCCTTAAGTAATCTTGTTGGACTGCCAGGAATTACTATTTCAGTATGTGTTCCGCCTTGTACTTCATTTGCATCATCCTCTGAAATCTCTGTGTTTGTTTGATGTGGTTGTTCCTGCAATTGAACATTTTCTAATGCAATACCTTCATTCGGATTTATATTTGGTTTGACTTCTGAATATTTTTCTTGCTCTTTAATCTCATCCTCTAAGCTCATTTTTCTAGCATAGGACAATAATTGAACAGAAGATGACTTCCCATAAAGCTTTTCTGAATCATTTACATGTATTTCAGATTCTGTTTCTTCAGGCTCCGTGTCAAGATTTTCTACTTCAATTTCTCTGTCTTGAGCTGCTTTTTCGTACTTTTGTTTAAGGCTTTCTGGAACTGGTCGGAGTAAACTGGCAAAAATAAAATTCTGCATACTGATTCCACATACAATATAAAAAGATCCTCTCCATCCATATTTGTCGACTAAAAAATTTACCAATATTGGAAAAATGATTGCTCCTACTCCAGAACCACTAGTAGCTAGTCCTGTGGCTAAACTACGTTTTGTGTCATAGTACAATCCTGATAACACATGAGAGGGTACATAAACCAAGCAAAATCCTAGACCTAAAATAATAAGCAAAAATTATAAAACAAAATGACAAAATAACAATTGATATTTAATAAGTGACATTTATAGACACCGTTTTTTGTATAACATAGTGTAAGCACAGACATTTTTCTTCAAGTGCAGTGTAAATCTACAACTTTTCCCTCTATAATTAAAGTCTATAAAAAATATAGAACATGCAAAAAGCTGTCAAATGGACAGCAAATTGCTAAAATAACCTATGTTTGACAACAATTTTGGAAAGGAATATGACATTTTAAATGCAATAAATGGATGAAACATTAACGTTAGGAAATATTCATCTGGTTCCAATGAAGCCACAAACTTCTTTTGCTGAAACTCAAAATGATTTAAAGTATGCTCTCAAGTAACATGAACCAAACGTGAAACCCAATATATAATAAATATGTCTTAAATTAACAATTTAAGGTTCTGGGTTAAACTGTATTTCATAGTAGAATCCCCTCGACATTTTCTTTAAAATCTGAAGCAAGTTTGCAACATTTCATTTTGGTATTATGCATTTAGTATTAGAAACCTTAGTTTGTAAATACCAGAGAAATAAGCCAAAGCAAGACCATAAAAAAAAATGTTTTAAAGATACATGTACTGCTGGGAATAAATGATAAGTGCTTCAATTTTTTTTAATTTGATTAATTTATTGTTCATTGTTGTTGATGTTTTACTTTAAACCCAGGTTTTTTTTAAGAAACAAAAAAAACAAAAATAAATCATGTGTAAATATGTTTCTGTATGGAAGTACAAATGTAATACAATTGTAGTATCTAATGGGAGATAACCCTTTTTTACATCAAAATTTCATTGTATAACAAGAAACAGTTATATTACAAATTTGTTTAATACTACATTTTATCATGTTTATATCATATTACAGTTTTTAGTAATTGCCTAAACCGACAGAATTGTTTGTTTAAAATAACATACAAACAATATGTAGTCAATGCTTTCACCTCTTTTCTAAAGAAATAAGTCTTTTAAGCCTTGAATTTTTGAACTTATAAATGAAAAATGAATGTAATGTGATTCATTCATTTACAAGGGATACATCCAATTTCTTCGATTGCAGAAAAATAGTTTTTCATGGATATTTGATTTGGTTGTCAGTGGCAGAGTCTGCATACAAACCTATACATAATGTGTACTTCTAATAATATATAAATTTGTGGCTCACATATACTTATGAAACCCACACAAATAGTTTTTCCATGTATAAAAATGAATCCACATAATATGGCTCAAGACATTTCTAATCTTACCACTGAGAACACCATAAAATCCATACATGTATATGATGTTAGGAGCGAATGGCAAGCCAATCAGACCAATACAACTAAGGGTGGCCCCAATCAATGCCACTTTTCTGTGGCTCATATGGTTCATCAGAATTGTGGCAATAGGACCTGAAACACAGCATAGAAAACATTTATCCATTGAGTACAATGATAAAGGAGAAGGGATGGAAGTTGAATAAAATTACATGTGTATATAGATTTTCTCGTTTTCAAAGGTTTTATACTAGACGTTTTTGGGGCTCTTTATAGCTTGCTGTTTGATGTGAGCAAAGGCTCCATGTTGAAGAGTTCAAGACCCTACTTTGACCTATATCAGTTTACTTTTACAAATATTGACTTGGACGGAGAGTTGTCTCATTGGCACTCATACCACATCTTCTTATACATAATTAGCTATTAGTATTATTATGTTTCTATCATCACAGCAAAACTTCATTAATATATGTAGCTGAGTTTAATTACACTTTAATTGATTTTGCATAGCTAAGAAGTCATCTGACCTTAACATGTGTGATTCATATAAAGTAAAAGGAAGTTCTCAAAGGTGTTTTTCTTTGGTATTAACATCATAACATTTTTTATATTTACATCAAATATATTTAACATTTATAACATTATTCAAATATATGCATAAGTAAGTCAACTGTAAGAATTGTATACACAATGTTCAAATTCCATTTTCATATGCATAACATTTTTTTATTTAAGAAAAATACAGGGAAATGTCAAAACACATGACTAAAGCCTCATTCTGAGATTTTAGAAATTCTCTGTAAAATGTTGATGTCACCATAATAAAAGCTTGACCTCACTTGCATTATAACTTAAATTTTTACTGCTGTGATATAAATTAATCAAAAATTTGATCAAGCACACATTTTAAGTATGAATATTCTGTAATTCTGTCATTTAAAATATACAAATGTTACTACATGTACATGTACCGGGGACATGCATGACTGAGTCAAGTTAATTGTATAGCTAACAAAATGTATCTTACCTGATCCCAGGAATACCCCAACATTGATTGATCCAATAAGAGAGATGGCTGCTGGACTGTCATCAAAGTAACGCAGGAAGAACATATTGTAGATACCAAAACTCTGAGCTGTTCCAAACGATGGTATCTGTATCATGAATGCAGAAAAAACAACCACAACTCCCCAAAATCCACCTTCCTTCTTCTCTAACCAAGAATACAGACCCATGACTGGTCATATGATCTCATTAAAAATTGATTTTTTTAAATGGCAGTGTTCACTGAAAAATATAGGTAATACTTTGTCAAGATAAACAGTTTTTTAGGATAATTGTAAACCAACTTAATCATGTTAATTTCAATCGCGATTTGTTTTCATGATCAAGACTTTAGCTAGTCGTGCTAGTCATGCTAGTAGAAGAATAGTGCGAATATAAATTGTTGCTAATATGTAAAACTAGGTACTCTCCTTATTATGAGGGTTTGGATGGGGTTAAATGAATCATTATGATTAAAGAATAATGCCCTTAAAAAATGAAGACTAGAGAATAACTGGCAAAAAAATAAAGATTAGAGAAATGCGTGGTCTAATTTTTTGAAGATTAGAGAAAAAGAGGTTAATTTTTTGAAGATTAGAGAAAAAAGGGGTGAAAATTAAATGTTTACAGAATAACAGACCCCTCATCCAGACCCTCTGTTATACGGCATCAAGTAAATTAGAAAATAAAGAAATCAAATAGCCGCAAATAGGACTAGAAAGGGTAAAACGTGTGTAAAGTATCCAAGAAATAAGTTGGTTAACATTATATAGGGTTTTTTTCTCTCACTTTTTCAATATTTTCCCCATCCTGATGTAAGTTACATGTATATATATTTACAAATAGTTTCATTGTTGAGTTCCTTCACAGCTTGTTTAGATTCAAGGCAATGCAGAGTTTGAACCTTTTCTATTCATCACAATTTGCAAAAGCAAAGGGGCATGCATGAATCATGAACAGTAAACACTGTATTAAAGGTGAATCTAGATCATTGTGTTTCGTGTTTGAATGGTTTTACCGTGTGTTTACACTAGTAAATTTTGGGACCCTTTATACATGTTATAGCTTGCTCTGTGTTGAAAACCATACTTTGACCTATAATGGTTTACATTAAAAAATTGAGACTCGGTTGGAGAGTATATATATATATATGTTGTAAAGAGTCCATATATAATGGCAAATAATGAAAATACAAATTATTGCAAGAAGGGGTGTAGGTGGTCAATGGTGAATTTGTAACCTGGTCATTTCATAACTAGTCGATTCATAATTACAATGTAACTAATTAATTTTGTAATGGACATGATGGAAAAGTTTCATAACCTTATAAAAATATATTATAATATGAGTTGAATATATAGGTTCTCATGGTTATGGAAATAATGTTAAATAAATATTTTTCAATCAAAAATAATAAAAAAACTTATTGATGTATATATATGATTGTAAACTAAAAGATATCAGCGTGTTAGGACCTGCTACATGTACATACAAGGACGCATATTCTGATTCTGGGATAAATATACTCAAAACCAGATGTCATGTAGTACATTTTTAAGGAGATGTGCTTTTAATGTTTATGGACCAAATGCTGCTTCTGCTGCTCTAGCCAACTAAAACTTTTTTTCATGTACAATGATGTATATACCAGGGTTTTTTCAGATACAATTTATTACAATTACATTATAGTTATTACATGAGGGGCATAAAGGGGGAGTCATGGGAGTAGCTGCACGGAAGAATGCAAAATAAATTTGACATTTAACGATGAAATAACAATTGGAAATTTCTTGCACTTTGATCTTTTGGACGATTTTACAAAACACAGTGAATAACAAACCTTTCCCTGCCTGCATGTGAAATAATAATGGCAAAACACATTGCACGAAAAATAACCCTAAACCACCCTCGTAGATGCACAGCTTGCATTGATTATTTTTAATTATAAATCCAAGAACAAAACTCAAGAGATTTATTTTTTGCTTTAATATATATAGACAATTGAATTTTGAGATACACACTTCCAGAGACAAAACTAATAGTGACCATGATGACACACTTTATAACCATACATGTATATATAATATCATTTATCATATATTTAGTTGTAAATACAGTAGTTTTGCATATGTGATAAATAGCCTATTGTTTAATCCATATCGCGCAACTTTGATGCGCACCCTTTATCGCATACCCTTAATAACACCCCTATTTTTATTTTTTTTTTTTTTTTTACATAAACATGATAAAGTCAGTTTTGGTTTTTTTTTGCTGAAAAAAATTTTTCCTCAAAATAGGTAAATTTTTTGTATGACGTCATTGTTTGGTATGTGACGTCACGAACGTCGAGTTTTCATATTGTATGTGACGTCACGTACGTCAAGTTTTCATATTTTTTGGCACACTAAATGCAACTATGAAAAATACAAAACACACAAATTAATACAATAATAAACAAAATATTTTTAAAACAACAGCATGCAAATTGTAAGGTAACCCAGGTGCTTCGGATAAGTAATTGAGCAGTTCTTTTAAGGCCTTTGAAACAAGACAAAAGTAGAACTGAAGGTAACCCTGGCAGTGCTATGGATTAGAAAACAGTTCATATAATATAATACTCTTCTGTTGAAATATATGATAAAGTGTATAATACATGGCAAAATCCGTATCACATGCCGTATCACCCTCGACCAATATCATCCCTCTGGCCTAAAGGCCCTTGGGCTGATATTGATGTCTCGGGATGATACGACATATGAAACGGATTTTGCCATGTATTATTCTCTATTTATAACATACTTAGTAGTAAATACAGATAAATTGTATGTGTAATACAATCATTGGCAAGCGTGCTGTATGAGCCACCCGTGATGATATCGATATCAGCACGGTTGCAAAAGCTTTATCACACCTTTAATCTGTATGACGTCACGTCATCAATTGCAGTCACTGTTGCAAAAGTTTTCAAATCCTTAATCTGTATGATGTCATTTCAAACCTATAATCTGTATGACGTCATGTTACATGATCTTACATAAAAAAACATCTACTTGAGGTATATGTATATAATAAAGTGTATATGATATGGCTTTTTCAATATCACACACCATATCAACCCTCAACCAATATAATCCCTCGAGCAGAGCTCTTGGGATTATATTGGTGTCTGGGGTTGATACGGATGCAATATTGAAAAAGCCATATGATATTCTCTATGTAAACCAGTATAAAACGTCTCAGTTACAAATCGACCAGGTATGAAAAGACCAGACCTGTTAAAAAACCACTAGCATTCCCAAAAAGTCCACTGCCTTTCCAAAGAAAAATAGGTGCAATTTGGGTACTGTGACGTAATGTCCATGAGAAAAGTAGTGATTCTCATGTACAAAAAAAACAAATTCATATTATATGATGATATAAACCGACATTATTCAGATACATTACAAAATGTAAACAAACTAAAAATATAATAATTACCAGATAACTAACCAAACACAAACGCTTGCCCTTGACCTTAAGCGCTTTTTGCATAGTAACTTAACAGTAGCTTCACTTTAACAATATTCAGCGGTCATGTTTTCTTTAAAAGCATTCGTAAATGCTAAGAATTCGAATATTTACAGCCTACACCCCATATCAAAATCACACCAAAATCTAGGACGACATAATAAAGAACTAAACAAAAATCAATCCCGTAAGATGCGTAATAATTCCGGAAAATGAATATTGTGAACCAGTTACAAAATGAAAAAAGAAAATTTATCCGATATAACGTGAAAAGATTGAAAGACTCGCCGAACAACTCGAGGTGAACATATGAAGCTATTCTATTGAAATGGTAGGTCAAATCCATTGAAACTTTCCCTGCCATGTACCAATGTGGTATCTGTCATTAATGATTTTGGAAATGGTCTCTGTTACAAATTAAACAGTCTTTACATTAATATTTAATATTAAAAAATAAGACCATTTATTAATATTAAAAAATGATTTTTTTATTATTAATAACTAGGATCTATTTTTTTTTATATTAAATGTTATTTTTTAATATTAATATATCGAATATTTAATATTAAAAAATGATTTTTTAACATTAAAAAATAAAACCTATTTATTAATATTAGAAAATGACGATTTTTTAATATTAAAAAATATTTACTAATATTAAGTATTCGATTTATTAATATTAAAAAAATAGTATTTAATATTAATAAATGATTTATTATTATTAATAAATAGGGGATAAATTCCACAACGGCTTGCCATATTTTACCAAGAAACCAAAAAACATATAAATCTTTCATGAGGTATAAAATTGCAAACATATATATATTTTCCATGGGAAACGAAATGGCATACATATATATTTTGCATGATGAACGAAATGGTATACATGCCCGCATATGATTAAATATATATGCCGCGGATGATTAAATATTCCACAAGGTACCGTAACGGTATGGTATACATGCAAATCTTTCATGAGATACGAAATGGTATACATACAGATCTTCCATGAGGTACGAAATGGTATACATGCAAATCGTCCACTGATGAGGTACAAAATGGTATACATATACAAATCTTCCATGAGATACAATGTTAATAATATATAAATATTCCACGAGATTCGAAATTGTATATATGAATATAAATCTTCTATAAGTTACGAAATGGCGCACTTAGGTTTTTTTACCCAAAAAAAATAAATCCTTCATGAGGTACGAAATCGAATACATACAATCTTTCATGAGGTAAGAAATGTTATACATGTAAATATGTCATAAGGTACGTAATGGTTAGAGTACGGAATGGTTTTGTCAGGGTATGAAATGGGGGTTACTAAATGGTTAAGGAGCGAAATTACCGTATATAATTCTTAATTAATCCCGTTCAAAGCAATAGATAACCATGCAGAAATAGTGTATTAAGTTTAAACTGCACTAGTTGATTATAACATATCAAGTAAACTAATATTGAATTTCTGTTGTTTTAAATAACTACATGTACATGTAAAGTTATGTCTGTTTGTGACACCAGGTACTGTTTGGTCAAAATTTTTGTTGTACGTATAAGAATAAAGTTGTATCAAGAGAAGAAGAAAATATTGCTATGGGGTTGAAGGTCCCGAGGCCGATTCTGACTCGGGGCGAAAGATATTTTAATAAAGCACAAGCGTTTAAACTAGTCAGAATGGGTACTTTAGGGGTCTTAGGTAATATCAAGTTGTGATTTTACATAGGCGGATCCAGGGGGGGGGCTGGGGGCCCGGGCCCCCCTTGCGTGGAAAAAAAATGGTTGATTATATAGGAAATCATTGAAGCATGACTGGAGCGGGCCTCCCCTTAGGTCAGTCACCGCCCCCCCCCCCTTTAGGAAAAGTTCTGGATCCGCCACTGTTTTATGGCGTTAAGCATCCCTATATATATATATATATGTATATCGTTCAATATTTCACACTGTAAACAAACAAAAAAGCTAATATTTCCATCCTAAAAAAACTACGGTGTTGAAGGTGTCGAGTTCGATTCTGACTCAGGGGGGGGGGGGGGGGGCTGGGAATTTCAGTAAATTACAAGGGTGTTTTTAACCCTCCTGCACATTTCTATGGTACCCGGGGTTATAATGGGTTATAAACTATAGGGCCTTGGAGGTCAAACTTTGACCTGGAGATCACTCTTCACATATCTCTCCGATTTGTCTGTTCTCGATACTAGTGTCTCGGAAGATCTCTCAGAGTACTTTGATTCCTCCACCATACTATCAGATAATAAAATGGACGGATCCGCGCCTGTAACTGAATATTAAAGTTGAGAATACCACGCCTTAAGACAATTTATTCATTTACTAGTAGATTATTTAAGATTGTGATTTCAGTTTTATAACATCTTTGTGAAAATACACAGCACAAGTGTTTAACCTAGACAACAAATTTAAAAAGAATTTCACAACTTACTATAGGTTTTCCTAACATTATATAAAATAGAATTATCTTTATTTTACCTAACTAGCTGCGGCTCGCCTCATACAAATTGTTCATCTTTATATAATTTCAAATAAGTAATTTTTAATGCATGGATTGTCTATAATGAACGTGTATCAGTTTGTCTTTATTCTCCTCTTGTCAAGTTGTGATTTTTATGCTGTTAAGGGCCCTTTAATACGATAAATACATTGCATGGTTTGAGAGAAGGTATGGCTAGCGTTTCTAGATCGTTCGATAGTTTCGTTCCTAATATAAAAAGCTGAAAAGTTCCCGACATTAATCCAATATTGTTTTAATCCCTCAGCTAATAAAACATACGGTTGTATTCATCACACTGTAAACAAATATACATGCTATTTTCCATCCATAGACTGTCCCACTACTTCTCGTTGTAACGTCCGCAATATAATATTGTCCGCTGGACATCAACATAACACTGAGGTCAACCCAATAAATGGGAACAAGGTCTATCTATGTCAGTAGTCAAACACATTTAAAATCTCTTCAAGATGCGCTTAACACCTTATTTAAACTAACTATCGTAAAAAGTAGTGAGAAAACTCTCCACTAGCAGGACATCTGATATATTTATGGAAGCAATAGTGCTTTAGAGTTGCGGAGTGGTATTAGTTGTTCCAAAATCTTATTGTTAACCTGAAATGCAAAATAGTTCGTACTTTTATATTAGTTGTTAGTTGCTTTGAACTAGCTGTCAGTAACTGTGAATCACTCTCAGATCTGTACTTAGTGTCTTTTTGTTGTTGAAATGTACATGCAAGTACACGGCCACGTCCACGTCCACTTGTATTTATAGTATTTGTATTTGTATCCATCTGATAAATTTAAAAGCCTTTTCAACTGATTTTTATAGTTCGTTTTTGTTGTACTGTTACATCAATGTCCCATGTTTCTATATGGTTGGGGTTCCGCTAATATGTTTAACCCCGCTATATTTTGTATTATGTTCATGTACCTGTCCCAAGTCAGGAGTGTGATAACTTAGGCCGTTTTATTAAAAGTTCGGAAAGATTTCAAATTGTTTAGGTAGCAAACCATGATCGCACACACACATCATCATCTAAGTAAAATTTCTTCTCCCTTTTTTTTTGTCCTTTTTATTTTTTCGTTTTTTTTTTATTTGTTTTTTTATTTGTTTTTTTTTTGTGTTTCTGTTTTCTAAATAATGATTTATTTATTTATATATTTTTATTTTTATTTTTTATTTTTTTCTGTATTATTATTGGTTTCTTTTTCTTCAATTTTCCGTCTTTTGATCCATATATATATATATATATATATATATATTTACTAAATAGATATACCATTCTATACATGCATGTTCATACATATATTTTTTTATTATATTGCTATAAATGTTAAATGGAGAAGACTTCATAAGTCTGTTTGACTTGTGTCTTATCCAATTTGTACTTTAACAAATAAATTATGTTTAAACAAAAAAACTTAGGCCGTTAGTTTTCTTGTGTATATAAAAAAGAAGATGTGGTATGATTGCCAATGAGACAACTGTGAATTGTTTTACATTGTCAATTTCGGGCCTTTTATAGCGAACTATGCGGTATGGGCATGTTTAAAGATACATATCTTACCTTGTTTCTCTTGAACAAGATAAAAACATAAGCAAAAGAATACATTAGCACATTAAAAGCCCATTATATGCTAAATGATACACACTGTCACGAAATAGAAGTTCCTCCATAATCTAAGTTCCAAATGTAAAAAATATATTTTGAAGTATAATATGTTCCTAACGGACTACATTATGGTACAATATTTATTCCGGGGACAGCACGTCAGTCTAACTAAGGAAGACGATTTATATGTCCGAATGATTGTAAATACAATTCAGTCCTCTTTCCTCGAATATGATCCAAATTGATAGATATTCTAGTTCCCGGGGCTTATTTCGTAAAGTTGCATAGACATTCAGTATTCTAGTAAGTACTAAATTTGGTTATTTCATACCTGTCAACCTGTGACGATGAAAATGCAGGTCATGACCTGCATTGAAGAATCAAATCTCAGGTCATAACGCGTACGAACTTTTTCGAGCTGAATTTCAGTATTTATCGTACATTTTCATATAATGTATATCAAAGATACCAAAACATCAATGCATGTTCACTTTGTTAAGTCATTTTAAATCTTATTCAATATTATTTCATTGCACTTTGAATGATTTTTATAAATTTGTGTAAATCAGTCTTATATGTTTTACTTTTTGAGAAAAAATACTTCAATCATCAAACACTAAAATTTAATGTAATTCTTAAATGATTGAGACTATTGAATATGTAGCCTTTAACCATAATATTTTTTATTTACCAAGGAAATTAGACTATGATTAAATATAGTAATACAGTTAAAAGAAGTATAAATGTAAAACATAATTTTCAACTTTTTTTAAAAAATTGTATAAAGGTAAAAAAATAATGAAAAGTTATTTTTCAATATGTATTTGAATATTATATTTTTATGATTTAATCTTTTTCACCCATAAAACGTAAATATAAGGAATAATTTTGAATGGTGACTAATAAGGGGAAGTAACTGAGTTCAGTTTGTAAACCAATGGTGCAATTTATTTACGACATAAAGCTAAGGTAATTAGTGTTATTTAACAGTGTGTTTGACACCAAAGCTGTCAAGTGAAGTCATGCACTTAATGGGTCACTTTATTTGACAGTTTACATAGCTAGATGAACTTCCTGTTCATGAAAGAATTACGAATTTGCCGGTATTTCAAAGGAATATTACTTATGAAATCAATCTCAAGGCTAAGAAAAACGGGTGAAATCGGGTCATTTTCGGAATTCCCGGGTTATTTTAATGACCCGGCGGGTGTTCCGGTTGATCCCTCAGAATTGTGAAAATCTCGGGTCACACCCGCAGAATACGGGTCAGTTGACAGGTATGTTATTTTAATATAATTCCATTTTTTTCTTCTTCTATTTTCATGGTTTGTTTTACAATAATCAATTTTAAAAAGATTTTTGTTTAATTAATATGAGACTCTTTTGTCATTTGTACAAAAAATCCGAAATACACAGGATCAAGCATTTTTATAGCAATGAAAAAAGTAAATGAAAGTCGCCGGATACACAAATTATGCCCCTTTTCAAAAATATAACGTCATATATTTTACATAATTTACGTTATAACTCGAGGATTTTTCAAATATTATAGTTGGACATTTTATTTGAAAATTGTAGTTTTTATGGGAGTTTAGGATCGACCTTTTATATACTGATATTTAAAATTGTATCAACAGTATTTTAACTGATATAAATGTCTATGCTTTCAATCGCAAATTTTCGAAATATTTACAAAATGCATGTGTACCGTATATTTGAATCTCTTAAAGTTATGATTTTCAAACATGGAATTTTGTATTATTTCTGTACCAAAATATTAAGTACAAATCAAGTACTGTAAAATGCAGGGGCCTGTTTATCGAAACTATCCTAAGTTCCGTCCTAAAAATTTCTTAGGACAGAATTTAGGATAAAGTTAGGACCGACTTACGACACGTCTCAGCATGCACATGTCAGTATTTATGCACGAGATTTGCCTTTCAGCTGTAAAGAATGAAACCGTGACACTTCGAATTCAACTCACTGAAAAAAATGTAATGATTTTTACCGATTATATATCTAGTTTACAATTATAGTATATTACATTCTTATATAATGCGTAGTTATTATTTTTGTCTTCTGTTTTGTTTTATACAGTTTAAATATACAATTATTATACAATAATTATTTTTTTCCTTTAATCTAAAACTTATAATTAGGTTTGATTAACCATATTTAAAAAAAAAACTATTGATAAAATATGATATCATATTTATTTTTTCCCATATTTGATTTGTATTTTCTTTTCCGTCAATACTTAGGATATTGGTTAAGACGTCCTAGCTAAGATATTCCTAAGATAGCTTCGATGTGCATGCTGAGACGTGTCGTAAGTCGGTCCTAACTTTATCCTAAATTCTGTCCTAAGAAATTTTTAGGACGGAACTTAGGATAGTTTCGATAAACAGGCCCCAGGTACCTAAATATTACAATAATTTTAGAGTAACAAAATAGTACTGAATATTAAAAGTAGATTTCCAGTACTACAAATTTTTAGTACAGAAATAGTACCTATGCAAAAGTAGCTGTATAAATAGAGAGCATCCGAGTGTAATCATGAACTGTACTAAAGATTGCCTTAATTGTTCCGATGCAGTATTATTTTCAACCTTCGAATCATATTTATATAAAAATAATGCTTCTGTTTTTATAAATGGTTATTATATTTTTGACACCGTATATTTTAAAAGAATTTCAAACAATTGTATACTGTTAGTTTTTAGTACACAAATACTATCGAACTTTGTCGTATCGCAAAGACTTATGAATAACTTACAAAATATATAATGATAGGTAGAAACAACACAAATTGGACTATTTAAATCATTCATTATATAGTCGATCTTCTCAACTGAAGCGTATAATTATTCGGGTTACTTTATATCTTTTATATATTTCCCTGGACTTTCCAATTATTTATTTGTAATCTGTTTATCATTTTTTCATCAAGTTGCTAATGTTTATTGGAACCAATTTTAATTTTAATGGTTATATTTCTTTTAAAATGGAAAATTGACGTATGATTTTAATGGTTATTTTCTTTTAAAATGGAAAATTGACAAATGATTTTAATGGTTATTTTCCTTAAAAATGGAGAATTGACGTATGATTTTAATGGTTATTTTCTTTTGAAATGGAAAATTGACCTTGGCCGATTTGGCTATTCTCTGTATGTAACTGTTGGCTGTATAGCTACTTCTCGTTTGGTATAGTACTTAATCCTAACTTAAATTTCTCAGTAAAAGTACTTATAAAAAGTATCTATATAGATGGGTTTCAAATACTTGGTTAAATGAAAAATTAATAGCCCATTCTGCTGTTGATTGTATGGGGATATAAAAAAAAATGATATTAAGCTTTTGATATTCTAAAAATTAGGTAACTTAATTTAGCAATATTCATTCAGGGCATGACTGATACGCATGCGCAAGAAATAATTAGTAGCGTAAATAAATTTCCTCTTTGGTATTAGGAATGTTTTTTTTTAAGATAATTCAAAATCTGTTTATCACTTTGGCGTTGTTCTTTTTTTTTTTTCGTTTAAAAACAAAAATAAAACTTTTTAAATTTCATGCGTCCGAAGCCCTATTCTTAATTTACCTTCATTAGTAACCTTTAAGACGAACAATTGTCGGAAAGCCAAGGACGTACAAGAAACTAAGTTGAAGAGCTATGTGACTAAAAAGACCGAAACGTATAGCCAAATCCACCTAAGTTCAACTTAAGACGCAAAAGACGAACACACATTTACATGTCTTAAAACGTAGTTATCTAAATTAACATTATTATAATTATTAAGCTAGCTTATTATACCTACTGTAATTATCATAATAGGTTCAATTAAGGCGGTACCCAACACTTTCACTAAAATTAATTTGGCTCGTTTAATTTTCATAAAATTTTGTCAAAGTATTTACAAAAATATAAAAATATTAAAAAATTTGAACCAACCGTTTTGTCATAAAAATTACACTGGTTGTGTAGCAATTTGACAACCACCAATTTTGATCGTTGAGAAGCTTAATATTCCTATTTCAACACAACGTAATTAAAACGTTTAGCTGACTTTACAGAGTTATCTCCCTGTAGTGTTAGGTACCACCTTTTAAGCCGGTGCTTTTATAAATCATATATTGTGTCGATATAATGAGTCTCGTTTTAAAACTGTATTCAATGAATTTGACTTTACAAGACAATTATAATTACACTTTGACACAATATATACTGCCCATCAACAGCAGTTCAGAAGATTCAATTTTGATAATTTTAGAATGAAATTGCCTTTTAATATAAAATTGTTTTCAGCTTTAAATTATTTTACCTATGTTTTGTAAATTTGTTAAAACTTAAAGATCTGTATTAATATTTTCAATGAAAGAGATCTTGCTATTGTGCAATACTGCGAATTTCAGATTTCTTGCTATTGTGCAATACTATGCAATTTAAGAGTTTTTGCTATTGTGCGCTAAACTGTGCAATTTAAGATTTATTTCTTTTGCGCAGTATTGTGTAACTAAAGATTTCTTGCTCTTGTTCAATACTGTGCTATAGAATATTTCTTGCTATTGTGCAATACTGGGCAATTGGAGATATTTTGCCATGCCGCAATGCGGAGATGTCTGAAGTTGATCGGAATGTTTATCAACGAGGTCTTGGTATCTTCCTATGAATTTTTAAGATGATTGTAAAGAAAAATAATAACAACTGCAGTACCTAGAATCTATACTTCAAAGACCAGTATGCCTGGTGCGATGTTCTCGAAAGTATCGTGAGATTCGTCCTAAGTCATGCCTAAGACCAATTTTAGGATGGTCTTAGGATTGTCTTAGGATACTCTTAAGTTGTGTCTAGAAGTTATCTCAGACGCATCCTATGTTAGGACGTCCTAAACATATCCCAAGTACGAAATTTTATATAGTTGAAGTTATTTTTGTTAAAAAATATATATTAAAGACGAAACCAATTAATAAAAATTTTTACGAAATTTTATAATAACATGTACTTAATTAAATGCATGATTTAAAATGTGATTGTGACATAATATCAAAAAGGATTCTAATTTAAACTTGATAGAATGTGTTTTGAAATAAGAATTTGAAAACCGTAGTGGCATCGTATCGAGAAACACGAAGTTCAAAGTTTAAAATCATGTACAACTTCTTTATATAAGTTAATAACTGATGGTGCGCTTCATTTCATGTTCATCTTCACGTAAAAAGGTTAGCAAAACGCGTGCACAAAGTGAGGATGAATATGGGATGTTCTTAGGACACCCAATAAGGTGTCCTAAAGTTAGTACGAAAATGCGATATATCCTAAGCTAAAGTCATATGAAACCTCAAATTCCAAAAAATAATGCATATGTTTTTTATAACTAAATAGATAGTTTTCATTATAAAAGTTGTATACATATACTTTTTTTTTAAAGAAAATTCTTTAATTGTCCACATTTTAATTGCTTGCTTCCAGGAAGCCATTCGCCGACATATTTTTCCGTATGCAAAGTGACCTTAGCGTGACCCTCCTCGTAAAATTCCGGTGATCACAATACGCATGAATCTGTCATTAAAATAAACAATTATATGATTGTACATATTAAACACATGCTCAATATCCATGGTTCTTTGTTGATTGTTTACTATAAGGTGACATTCGGTAAACTACGGCTTCATAACACGGCAATTAATTAGCAGCCATCTTTTCTCTTCATAACAGACAGAGAGAAAGAAATAAAAATGACGATAATACGATATGTTTGCGTAAAAAATGATAAATTCGTGCACAGAAGACTAGTAAGTTTATGATATATACATGCATTGGTTCAAGAATATGATAAACATTATTTTTCACCAGTCACTCGTTTCATATGACTTTAAGATAGCTTCGAGAACACGACTTTGGACAAAGACTTGTCATAAGTTGGTCTTAGGACATGTCATAGTCCTTAGATTATAATTTAAATAAAATGAAATTTCTCGATTCTGAATCATTTGTATTTTCTTACAGAGCCCCGTAACTCATTGTATTGGCATCTGGATGGTGTTTGGTTTATATATTGCAGTAGGCGTTGAAGGTATTTGTAATCACTTTCTAAACCTTATTATTCATAAAGCGTAAGTGCGTGTACAAAATGGTAATTGTGTCCAATTTCTATTTGTAAATATTAGATGAGCAATACTATATTACTCATTCTTTCATCGAACAAGGACGGAAGAAACCAGATGGACTATTAAACTCATTAATCGAAAATAAACTGACAACGTCATGGCTAAAAATGAAAAGGACAAACAGACAAACAATTATAGTACACACGACACAACATAGAAAACTAAAGAATAGGCAACAAGAACCCCACCAATATCGGAGTTATAGAGTAAACTTTATACAGAATACAGAAGCGATATTTTACCCCAAGCCTAAGAGAATCAGGTAATACCATACAATTTGTTTTTATTGTTAGATTTTGTAAACATCAGTTGAGGATTTGTGTTTTTAACCGGAGTTACTATAACAAAGGTACCGATGTCAGATTAGATATGTGGCATTACAAGTAAACAAATGTCAATGTTGGTGGTGATAGGCTAAACCTACATTACAAAACCACGATTTAAACTAATGTTTAAAACAAAAACACCATATATCAATTTAATTTTTAGGAGCATTTTATGCTGAAGCTTGTACGAATGATGGAGACTGTACAGAAGTATATACGGAATGTGACACTGGTAACACTGATATATGTTTATGTTCTGCCTATTCATTCCGATCAAAAAATGACGAATGTGTGGCAAGTAAGAGTTATTTATGCTGTTTTCATGTTTTTTCATTGACATATGTCACTGGTCGTCTCGTTTTTTACATTAAACTAAGAAAGTTTCAATATTATAAAGATACAGAGATGTGGTATGATTACCAATGAAACATTACACATAACACATTACATTCCAAACTACTAATATACAGAAAAATAAAAATAAAACACTTCATAGTCAGTGTGGTAATAAATTTTACATTTACAAACTTCAAAGAATTAGACGATAATGTATACTCTACTTTACATAATACATAGACAATAATGGTGTTTTGACTAGAAAGGCAAATACATGAATACAAGAATTACTTTATATTGTTTTACATGAGATGTTTTGATCCTGGTATCTATGATGAGTTTATTTACACTACAGTTGTCTTGTACTGCAATCTAAATCAACTTTATAAATATTTTAAACATTTGCTCATTTGTTTGCAATTGTAGTCAGAATAAGATATTAGAAATTGTGTTAAATGGTGCATGTGCAACCGGAGATAAACGGCTGCCCAAATGTACAGACGTTCAGGACTGCTAAATGCATCGATAACGGGGGAATTTTTACATGCGTATGCCAAGAGGGTAATTTTGAAAGTAAAGCTGCAACTTGTGAACCACGTTAGACTTTTTGGAAGCACCATTCGGACAGAATGGATAAACAGCCACCGTATAGCAAGGAACTATTTGGGCGAGACCTAGAAAACATTGTATATTGATTATTGATAATCGATGCAGGTTTTTTTTTCAAATGAGATAGCGTTTATCTGCTACATCTAATGGTTACTGTCCAGACATGAGATGTAGTTGAAAAAAATATCATTGAATTTGAAGCAAAGATCAATGACTCTTCTATGTAACATTAATGACGTAGACACATGACGTCATACGTTCTTTTACTTTCGACTGAGAAAAAATCATACCACTAGAGTAGCGTTATAGATAAAATTATCCAAAAAGAGTGCAGAACAAGATTTGAAAAAAAAATCCGATAACTGACTTAATTCCTTAATGAGTTATACGGATGAATAAAACTCACCAAAGATACTTACTATATTTTCAGGAAGAACTGTAGCCGGATGAATGATGATATTATAATTAAACATAACTTTACTTTAAATAATTACGATGAAGAGAAAATTGAATCTTTTATGTCACTGTATTTGTTCCTTTGATTTATTTACAAAAATATACATGTTTGAATAATTCATTTACTAAATTAGAATTTTATAATCTAAGATATACAAATGTAAAGACTTATTTTATGTATTCTATGTATAAAAATTACAGAAGTTGCCTTAAATGCAGCCTGCGACGTCACTGAGTTTGCCGCAGATCAGTGTAGTGTAGTCAACTCAGAATGCAGAGATGATGGTTCAGGAGGTACATGTCTGTGTAGCACCACCTACTATGAAAATGGAGGCACTTGTTTGCACAGTAAGACTAGAAATATATTATGTAGAACTATTTACTGACAACTTGTGTTAATTTTAAAAGATCTAAACAAAGTAAATGTTTTTCATTTTTGCCGTACCAAATAAACTCATTATAGGTACCATAATCAAAATTTCGTACGCGAGACGCAGATATTGTCTAGAAAAATCTCAGTAGCGACGCTCGAATAAATAAAATGGAAGAGTCAAATAAAGTACGAAGAACATTGTAGACCTAACGTTCCAAATGTTTTGCCAAAAAAAAGCTAAGGTAATCAATTTCAAGAGGTACATATATGCTGACGGTTGTACTGAAATGATCATTGACAAGCGACTAATCAAAAATGCTTGTGGATTCGTTTGAATTGTTTTACATTGTCTTATCGGGGACTTTTATAGCTAACTATGCGGTATGGTCTTTGCTAATTGTTGAAGGTCGTACGATTACCTATAGTTGTTAATGTCTGTGTCATTTTGGTCTCTTGTGGACAGTTGTCTCATACCAAATCTTCTTTTTTATATTGTGGATTATAATGTCTTATTTCTTGAAATGTATTTGTTGTTTAATCCGCGTTCCTTTGAGTGTCATAATGCTTTGGTTATTACTTCACATTTGATCATTTACTATCTATACATTTAGGTGTGATAATTCTCCTTTTATCACTTACTGTCTATACATTTAGGTGTTGTAATTCTCCTTTTATCACTTAATGTCTATACATTTAGGTGTGATAATTCTCCTTTTATCACTTACTGTCTATACATTTAGGTGTGATAATTCTCCTTTTTAGCTCACCTGGCCCAAAGGGCCAAGTGAGCTTTTCTCAGCACTTGGCGTCCGGCGTCCGTCGTCCGTCGTCTGTCGTCCGTCGTCGTCCGGCGTCGTTAACTTTTACAAAAATCTTCTCCTCTGAAACTACTGGGCCAAATTTAACCAAACTTGGCCACAATCATCATTGGGGTATCTAGTTTGAAAAATGTGTCTGGTGACCCGGTCAACCAACCAAGATGGCCGCCATGGCTAAAAATAGAACATAGGGGTAAAATGCAGTTTTTGGCTTATAACTCAAAAACCAAAGCATTTAGAGCAAATCTGACATGGGGTAAAATTGTTTATCAGGTCAAGATCTATCTGCCCTGAAATTTTCAGATGAATCGGACAACCCGTTGTTGGGTTGCTGCCCCTGAAATGGTAATTTTAAGAAAATTTTGCTGTTTTTGGTTATTATCTTGAATATTATTATAGATAGAGATAAACTGTAAACAGCAATAATGTTCAGCAAAGTAAGATCTACAAATAAGTCAACATGACCAAAATGGTCAGTTGACCACTTTAGGAGTTATTGCCCTTTATAGTCAATTTTTAACCATTTTTCATAAATCTTAGTAATCTTTAAGAAAAATCTTCTCCTCTGAAACTACAGGGCCAAATTTAACCAAACTTAGCCATAATCATCATTGGGGTATCTAGTTAACAAAATGTGTCCAGTGACTCGGCCAACAAACCAAGATGGCCACCATGGCTAAAAATAGAACATGGGGGTAAAATGCAGTTTTTGGCTTATAACTCAAAAACCAAAGCATTAAGAGCAAATCTGACAGGAAGTAAAATTGTTGATCAGGTCACGATCTATCTGCCCATGAATTTTCACATGAATTTGATAATCGGTTGTTAGGTTGCTGCCCTGAATTGGTTATTTTGAGGAAATTTTGCTGTTTTTTTGTTATTATCTTGAATATTATTATAGATAGAGATAAACTGTAAACAGCAATAATGTACAGCAAAGTAAGAACTAAAAATAAGTCAGTATGACCAAAATAGTCAATTGACCCCCTAAGGAGTTATTTGCCCTTCATAGTCAATTTTTAACAATTTAAGATTTTCAATAACATTTTCCACAGAAAGTACTGTTATAGATAGAGATAATTGTAAGCAGCAAGAATGTTTAGTGAAGTAAGATCTACAAACACATCACCATCACCAAAACACAATTTTGTCATGAATCCATCTTTGTCCATTGTTTAATATTCACATAAACCAAGGTGAGCGACACAGGCTCTTTAGAGCCTCTAGTTATCACTTACTGTCTATACATTTAGGTGTGGTAATTCTCCTTTTATCACTAACTGTAATTCTCCTTTTATCACTAACTGTCTATACATTTAGGTGTGGTAATTCTCCTTTTATCACTTACTGTCTATACATTTAGGTGTGATAATGCTCCTTTTATCACTTACTGTCTATACATTTAGGTGTGATAATGCTCCTTTTATCACTTACTGTCTATACATTTAGGTGTGGTAATTCTCCTTTTATCACTTACTGTCTATACATTTAGGTGTGGTAATTCTCCTTTTATCACTTACTGTCTATACATTTAGGTGTGGTAATTCTCCTTTTATCACTTACTGTCTATACATTTAGGTGTGGTAATTCTCCTTTTATCACTTACTGTCTATACATTTAGGTGTGGTAATTCTCCTTTTATCACTTACTGTCTATACATTTAGGTGTGGTAATTCTCCTTTTATCACTTACTGTCTATACATTTAGGTGTGATAATGCTCCTTTTATCACTTACTGTCTATACATTTAGGTGTGGTAATGCTCCTTTTATCACTTACTGTCTATACATTTAGGTGTGGTAATGCTCCTTTTATCACTTACTGTCTATACATTTAGGTGTGGTAATTCTCCTTTTATCACTTACTGTCTATACATTTAGGTGTGATAATGCTCCTTTTATCACTTACTGTCTATACATTTAGGTGTGGTAATTCTCCTTTTATCACTTACTGTCTATACATTTAGGTGTGGTAATTCTCCTTTTATCACTTACTGTCTATACATTTAGGTGTGGTAATTCTCCTTTTATCACTTACTGTCTATACATTTAGGTGTGGTAATTCTCCTTTTATCACTTACTGTCTATACATTTAGGTGTGGTAATTCTCCTTTTATCACTTACTGTCTATACATTTAGGTGTGATAATTCTCCTTTTATCACTTACTGTCTATACATTTAGGTGTGGTAATGCTCCTTTTATCACTTACTGTCTATACATTTAGGTGTGATAATGCTCCTTTTATCACTTACTGTCTATACATTTAGGTGTGATAATGCTCCTTTTATCACTTACTGTCTATACATTTAGGTGTGGTAATTCTCCTTTTATCACTTACTGTCTATACATTTAGGTGTGGTAATTCTCCTTTTTATCACTTACTGTCTATACATTTAGGTGTGGTAATTCTCCTTTTATCACTTACTGTCTATACATTTAGGTGTGGTAATTCTCCTTTTATCACTTACTGTCTATACATTTAGGTGTGGTAATTCTCCTTTTATCACTTACTGTCTATACATTTAGGTGTGATAGTTCTCCTTTTATCATTTACTGTCTATACATTTAGGTGTGATAATTCTCCTTTTATCACTTACTGTCTATACATTTAGGTGTGATAGTTCTCCTTTTATCACTTACTGTCTATACATTTAGGTGTGGTAATTCTCCTTTTATCACTTACTGTCTATACATTTAGGTGTGATAGTGCTCCTTTTATCACTTACTGTCTATACATTTAGGTGTGGTAATGCTCCTTTTATCACTTACTGTCTATACATTTAGGTGTGGTAATGCTCCTTTTATCACTTACTGTCTATACATTTAGGTGTGATAATGCTCCTTTTATCACTTACTGTCTATACATTTAGGTGTGATAATGCTCCTTTTATCACTTACTGTCTATACATTTAGGTGTGGTAATTCTCCTTTTATCACTTACTGTCTATACATTTAGGTGTGGTAATTCTCCTTTTATCACTTACTGTCTATACAATTTTAGGTGTGGTAATTCTCCTTTTATCACTTACTGTCTATACATTTAGGTGTGATAGTTCTCCTTTTATCACTTACTGTCTATACATTTAGGTGTGATAATTCTCTTTTTATCACTTACTGTCTATACATTTAGGTGTGATAGTTCTCCTTTTATCACTTACTGTCTATACATTTAGGTGTGGTAATTCTCCTTTTATCACTTACTGTCTATACATTTAGGTGTGATAGTTCTCCTTTTATCACTTACTGTCTATACATTTAGGTGTGTTAATTCTCCTTTTATCACTTACTGTCTATACATTTAGGTGTGGTAATTCTCCTTTTATCACTTACTGTCTATACATTTAGGTGTGGTAATTCTCCTTTTATCACTTACTGTCTATACATTTAGGTGTGGCAATTCTCCTTTTATCACTTACTGTCTATACATTTAGGTGTGATAATGCTCCTTTTATCACTTACTGTCTATACATTTAGGTGTGATAATGCTCCTTTTATCACTTACTGTCTATACATTTAGGTGTGATAGTTCTCCTTTTATCACTTACTGTCTATACATTTAGGTGTGTTAATTCTTGTAAGCCTCTTTGATCATATAGCTCTTCACTTGTTTTGGTAGTTATAGATCTAAATTTAATTTTTATGCCCCACCTACGATAGTAGAGGGGCATTATGTTTTCTGGTCTGTGCGTCCGTTCGTCCGTCTGTCTGTCCGTTCGTTCGTCCGTCTGTCCGTTCGTCTGTCTGTCCCGCTTCAGGTTAAAGTTTTTGGTCAAGGTAGTTTTTGATGAAGTTGAAGTCCAATCAGCTTGAAACTTAGTATACATGTGCCCTATGATATGATATTTTAATGCCAAATTAGAGAATTTATTCCAATTTCACGGTCCACTAAACATAGAAAATGATAGTGCGAGTGGGGCATTCGTGTACTATGGACACATTCTTGTTAAGGAGTAAATTGTTGAAGAAGTCACAGTAACATGACAAAATTATGTTTATCAGATGATTGACAATAAACTTTCAGCCATCAGTAGACGTGATATATTCCAAATTAAATCATTTAGAAACACAGAGACTCCTTTCTACACACGCTTGTTGTAAATCCAACACAACGAACAAGCTAAAAAGGCTAGAATCCTTTCTTTTGCGTGTACTGTCCCTTGGTCTTTTCATTGCACATCGCACTATTTTGTCATACATCGTTGAGCAGCCTATATATCCACATGTATTTTGATGTCTCTGTTGCAAGTTATTGTGAATTAATATTCATAAATTAAAGGTTTTTTTTAATGAAATCCTTGGTGGTATTGTCAGCTTATTTTAATCCTTCATGAATTGCTGTTTATTTATACATTTTGTTTTAATGCAAGTGGTACATTTGAGCACACACTATAAATCTAATAATTGGATCAAAGATTACTGATCAGTTTTTTAAGATAATTTTATGATGTTGCTAAAAAAAATTGTGACTAATATCAAAAATGACAATAACTGATTGTGAGTATATTTTGTTCATTTAATAGACTATATGTTTAACATTAAATGTATGTACATAAACTTTACTCTAGCAAGCGGTAAAAGAGCATACTTGAAGTGAAATATTTGTTTTTAATTCAACACATTAATACGACATAACATTACGGTAATTGGCTGACTGGTTGTTGACAAAAGCGTGGGAAAAGGATTTTCTTTTTCTTTTCAGTATGAATAAATGTACCAGTCATGACTTATAAACGTTCTTTGATAGCTTACACTGATAGAGATGTCGGGTATAAGATTCAACTGTATGGACTTTTAATTTCTCAAATATATTTACAGAAGTGAACTTAAATGCAGTTTGCGATGGCACGGATTCTGCTTCAGAACAATGTAGTGCAGCCAACTCAGAATGTAGAGACGATGGTCTAGGAGCTAATAAATGTCTTTGTTCAATATCACACTATGACAATGGAGCTGATTGCTTATTCAGTAAGATTAAAAATATAACAATTTTTCGTAAAATATAATGTATACTAGAATGTGTCTCAATTTGAAAAGACTAGTCTAAACTCTACCTATGTGTGTCATTTTTGTTTGTTAAGACTTTGCCAATGCATATTTATTATCTATAATTTAGATTTTTCGTATTTGTCCGTCAATCATCTAGCTCTTTACTTCTTTAACTAGTTTCCAGAAGACACCCGTGACATCGCGGATCCGTGACTAAATTAAAGTACCCACGCCTTATTTTAAGTCTGGATCTTTAGTATGTGTATTGTCATCTGATATAGTCGTGCTTATTATAAGGCGCATAGTTTTCTCTTTCTGTAGGATCCCTCCTAGTGATCTTTCTACAACCGAAAATTCATGTGACAAAGATTGAATTTAATAGTATTAATTCCTGTATACTAGTAATTACGAATCTCACGACTTTGTTATTTTAGTATAATAACTATTACATATTTCGTAGACATAAAGTGATGTAAAAGAGGGACGAAAGGTACCAGAGGTAAACCAGAGGGATACCGTTAGCAGTTGTGAAGTTTAAATTTGCCAGTTTGATAACGGCAATAATGACGTGCTACATTGGCTTTGCAAAAACATTTTGCTTTTCGGATTATCACTCTCAAACATAGCTGCATACCACACTATACTCGTAGACCATCTACTTGTATCCAAACTGTAGTACGGTAATATCTCGGCTTACAAAGTTCATATTATAATTGTGTGATTTTTAGTGTTTCTTTCTTACATGTTACGTGGCTCTGTAATTACATGTTTACATCCCGTCATTGTTTTATTGTGTCATTGTAAATGTATATTATAGACCTGTTTCTTTTCATAGCGATTAAGATAATAACACAATGTTGACGGCTATACTTCTATTTTTGACATTTGTACATATTATGTGTGTTTGTTTTGGTTGCACGTCGTTGTCAATATAATGGAATGTTATAGAATTGTCACACAAGAGAGAGGTTTATTTAGCTAGTAAACCAGGTTTAATCTTCCATTTTCTACATCAGAAAATGTCTGTACCGTGTCATGAACATGACAATTGTTGTCTATTCGTTTGGTGTGTTTGAGCTTTTGGTTTTACCATTTGATAAGGGACTTTCCTTTTTGACATTTCCTCGGAATTCGGTATTTTTGTGATTTTACATACGTTGTGTCATTATCAAATGTTGAAAGTGGATCTTAACACCAATCAATCAATAATTCAAAATCTTATAGCAAATGCAATTATTTATCGCGATGAACACGATTTACCTTTGATATTAGCGAACTATTTCTTGCAAGCAACGTTATTGTGTTATTAAGGGTAAACAAAGCGATAAACCGAGGTAAAGATATATTATTATTTGAAATTCGAACTGATCATCAGTGATAATAGGTTCACATTTTCCATGTTCTAACAAATATACAGAAATACCGTTTAACATATGAATGTATGTGTCTGTTATTAAAGTATTGCGTTATAAATAATATAATTTTTATTTGTTTGAGACAATTTATGGAAAAAGTTTTTTTTTCACAGCCGAAATAAAGATGAATTAACTGAAAACTATTATTGTATAAAGTTTTCAAGACAATAATTACATGTACAGCAAAACGCATTATTATCGGAATTGATGTTAAGTAAGCTATCTTATAGCTTTGGATACCACCTAATGTAAACCGGAAGTTGATGAGTATCTACCTTATTTCAGGTGAAATTACATAGAAAAAAGTAAAATCACAAAAATACTGAACTCAGAGGAAAATCAATTCGGAAAGTCCATAATCACACGGCAAAATCAAATAACAAAACGTATCAAAAACGAATGGACAACAACTGTCATATTCCTGACTTGGTACAGGCATTTTCAAATGTAGAAAATGGTGGATTAAACCTGGTTCTATAGCGCTAACCCTCTCACTTTAATGACAGTCTCATCAAATTCCGTTATATTTATATTGATGCGTTAAATAAACAGACACAATAAATAAAATAGTCAAAATATGGGTACATCAGTCATCATCGTATAACAATTTTAAAAAGAATAATTTAACAGAACAAAAACATCTACTATCTACGAACACATTCATTGATCTGAGTGTCTGACGTCAGAGACCATATACTTCTCTAATCAGTGCAAAGAAAGCTGTAATATGAAACTGGAAATGACATGTTCTAAACCGGAAAAACAAATTATCTCCCTTTTTCAGATAAATGTATAAAGAAATCCTATTCTATACTATTAAATGAGAAGAAATCATTTTGTGTGTCGCTTCTCTTCCTTCGAGATTAAATTGACAATTTCAACTCTGTGTCCATGCATAGTCGCATGTGTCATCCTTGTTTATGATTATTCAGTTTGGGTTATTTTTGGAGGAAAACGAAAATAATGACGTCCGGATTTTGTTTCCGTCATCGAACGAACTTTTCAGTCATAGATAGTTTAAGACTTTTTAAATTTCCATAGTACTTGGGTACAGGACAATTATTTTTGTGTTTTTCTGTATCCTTTGATCATATTTATATATACTATGAACAAAGTGAATTTGCTATTAACAATTAATTCCAGGTTTATTCACGGCGGTCAATGATATATTATATAGAGTTCATCTTTTTTTTTTCAACTTTAGATACTTTATTTCACTATAATAGTTGTTAACAAAGTCCCTTAATGTTACAACAATGGCACTAAGGTTCTGTCCTGTATGGTTAATTACCAATAAAACCAGGGGATTTCATTGGCAAACTTTTTATAATTCTACATAGTATTGCGTGTAAGTTACAATTTACAGAGTAATAGCTGTCTACAACATGTATGCATTACTTTACTTTACAATGAAAAAGAAAACGGCGGAACTTTGACCGCCTTTTGTTTAGCTTTTAGTTTCGGATTTATCGAAAGTGAAAGAGCATGGTTTCTGATCGGATCAAGAGGTCAGTATAATTGAATTATGATTGTTTTTAAGATAGCATCTTAGCATTTAAATACACTAAACATTGAATAATATACTATATATGATATTCAAACAAAAAATTAAAGAGCGATTTTGTTTAGAAATTTTTCTTCTTTTTATTTCAATGAAATTTTTGTGATTCTCAAAAATCTATGCAAATCATATAAAAACAAGACAGACAGAGTATCAAATTTCTAAAATTTATCTTTGAAATTTTCTCAAAAAGGAATTTTCCGGATGATATAAAATTTGTGTATCAATTTCGTATTTTAGGACTGACATCATATTCACAGTTCTCTTTTCTGATAAATAAAAGCATTTAGAAATCACAAAGCAAACAATTGTTATAATATGATTAAGTACATAATATTCCACATCTTCAATTTTGTACCCTATTACAATATTTTTCAGACAAAAACATGTTGACCAATATTAAGATACATAAATATTTTGTGTAGTAATTTCCAATAATGTTTTACCCATGTGCATTCAAACAAAAAATTATTATAGCTATCAGATTTGAAACATAGTTCACAGTTTTCACTATTAACTACCTTCCAGCGATACAGATTATGGTTAATAGCTAAAATATTATGCAGTAGTTTCCATCTAAACATTTTTAATCTATTGTCTTTTTAAAATAGAAAGGTAAAAGATAAATTTTTCTTAATGAAATATATAACATTTTTGCCTGATAGTTGGTTTTTCCATGAGCAAAAACTGACTGGAAGCTCTTTATTTGACCTGATTATAATATTATAAATTTCTTTAAACTTAATTTTGTCTAGATTGTAATACAACCAATTACAAAACATTTTAATGTTTTGTGTTATGTTGATTAACCGGATTTTTGTGACAAAAATGTCGGTTATTGATTTAGGGATGTACGGCGGGCGGTCGGGCGGGCGGGCATGCGGGCGGCAATCAAATGTTGTCCGTGCAATAACTCATGAACCGTTCAACCAAAGCTTTAAAAATTTTAATATGTTGTTACTGACAACTAAATGAAGGTCAAGTTCAATAATGGCGATTTTGACTTTTACCGTTCAGGAGTTATGGTTCTTGAAAGATTGAAAAATGGAGTTTCCAGTCGTGTCCGTGCATTTTCTCATGAACCATTCAACCAAAGCTTTTGAAATTTTTATATGTTGTTACTGATGGCAAATTATAGGTCAAGTTCAATAATGACGATTTTGACTTTTACCGTTCAGGAGTTATGGTTCTTGAAAGATTGTGAAATGTTTCCATTCACGTTGTTGCATTTACTCATGAACCATTCAATCTAAGCTTTTCAAATTTTAAGATGTTGATACTGATGACAAAATGGAGGTCAAATATGATATTGACGATTTTCACTTTCACCATTCATCAGTAATGGTTCTTGTGATATTGCCAGGACACAAATAAATATTAATAAATCCGGTTTGCTGTCGTTGTGACAGCCTCTTGTTTTAGTATGTTTTGATATATTGCTCTTTAATTTTTGGATCCAACTTTTGGGTAAAGCTTTTCGAAGAACACATAATTCAGCGATCCAATTTTGTTTCTTTTAAAGTTTATCTAATATTTTATGGGAAATTTCTCCTTTATCATCAATTACATCATTAACAAACATTATAAAATTGAGAATGGAAATGGGGTATGTGCCAAAGAGACAACAACCCGACCATAGAAAAAAAACAACAGCAGAAGGTCACCAACAGGTCTTCAATGTAGCGAGAAATTCCCGCACCCGGAGGCGTCCTTCAACTGGCCCCTAAACAAATATATACTAGTTCAGTGATAATGAACGCCATACTAATTTCCAAATTGTACACAAGAAACTAAAATTAAAATAATACAAGACTAACAAAGGCCAGAGGCTCCTGACTTGGGACAGGCGCAAAAATGCGGCGGGGTTAAACATGTTTGTGAGATCTCAACCCTCCCCCTATACCTCTAGCCAATGTAGAAAAGTAAACGCATAACAATACGCACATTAAAATTCAGTTCAAGAGAAGTCCGAGTCTGATGTCAGAAGATGTAACCAAAGAAAATAAACAAAATGACAGTAATACATAAATAACAACAGACTACTAGCAGTTAACTGACATGCCAGCTCCAGACTTCAATTAAACTGGCTGAAAGATTATGATTTCATCATATGAACATCAGGCACAATCCTTCCCGTTAGGGGTTTAGTATCATACCATCATAACATATATGAGAAGAACATAACCCGTGTCATGCCAACAACTGGTTTTTTGAATAAATGTGTTTAGTTCCGATGCAAAGACCCTATAAGTGAATCAATATTAACGCCAAAATATGCAATCTTTAATGACCTGACAACAGTCTTGTAACTATATCCCTTCTTAATAAGTCTATTCAAAGGTTTTGTTAGTTTTTGAGGTGAATACTGACACCTTTGTGCTTTATAAAGAATATTTCCATAAAAAATTGGATGTGAAATACCTGAACGTATAAGAAGTCTGCATGTAGAGCTATATTTACGAATGATGTCCTTATACCGATGATAAAATTATGTTTTCCTTTACCCAATGACTATAATATAAACTTTTGCCACATGTTTTTTATATATTGGTTTCCCCATATAACTTGCTTTCTTATATCCCTATAATTATCAGGTACTTTTGTATATAGAGTTTATCTTTATAATATATCAGTGACTGCCATGGATAGTAAGTGAATTGGAATTAGTAGTAAACAGCAAATACACTTTATTTTTAGTATACGTATGTTCATACTATATAGACAAACAAAAATAAAAAGAATAACGGACTTTGGAAGAAAGGGGAAGGACATTGTTCTGTCCCCACGGTACCCACAGGCTAAGTAAGACCTTTAATGCCTTGCCTAAATTTCCTCCAGTTATATAATCTTTTTAATGAAAATTCATTCTACAACAATTCATATACTTCAATACGCACTAAATGCCCGCGTTTCCGCGGGTTTGTTCTAGTACTTTTTTAATCAATATGAAGAAACTTACAAGTGAACTCCAGAAGTAGATTTTATTTTAACCGAAAGTAGCTTCTTCAATTATGTAGAAATGCATTGTAAAAAAAATTTGAATACATGTAATTCTCTGAACAAATTGTTTTTAATTCCGATCAGTGTTATTTTTAAATTTTTATTGATACTCTAGTTTTTGAGGGTAGATACGTCAATTTTGTTTTCATATCTTTTTTATTCGTGTCCTATAAGAGTTTGGTCTATTTAAAGTCACGTAAACTACATGTAACACTATATTGACCCGTCTTTTTGTTTTCTTACTTTCACATGGATCTGCATCCAAATCTCTGACTAAAATGTCATTTTATTTTACTTTTAGGGTTATATCCAGAAGTTAGTTGCAGTGGAGATCAATGTGTTTTTGATGCTACCTGTGTCTCTAGTACATGTGAATGTAATACAGGTTTTGAGGCATCACCAGCAAACAGTCCAACCGCGTGTAAGTTTTCCAGGTTAAAGAATGAACATACTTGCATGATAGGTAATATTTAACGGGTACACCAATGTACCTTGTCACAGTACCATTAATATGAAATGTGATAAATCACTATGATCACGGTAACCATACAACGTGTGTTCAGGTCCGAATAGAAAATGATATTTTTAAATGCCAATTACAAACATGGGGAGTTTCGGATAAATATTAAGACCATTGACCAATAAAGTGCACTGAAAAGTATTGGATGATATAAGGTTATAGGCGACAACACGAGTTCTGCCTTTAAAATTTAGTGCATGTTTGTATCTCTTTCAGCTGATTTTAAGGTACAATGTACCGTTCGGACGTTTGACTGCGAATATTTGATATAAAATATGTTTTTTTATTTTTTCTCTTATTCAATTATTTATCAGCGAGAAAAATAATTCAGTCCGTAAATTAATTAGGTTTAACAATCATTCACCCATTAATTTTTATATAAAATCCTTTTTAAGAATTTCCGTTATCTAGAAAGAACCAAGACTCAGAAACCAAATTATTAATAACAAAATTAAATTAAATCACATTACTTTTTTTCAGGCATAAAAAATGGTGATGTTGAAGTCATGATTCAATCATACATGTACGTGTTACCAATCATAGTACCCATGATGTTTATCCTTCTATAAATTTCACTATGTGTCATTTAGCTGTCAGTCTACACTTATATGTATATGGATGGATTTATACATCTATGGTCTGAATTGTTTTCATCAACATCCTGCTCCTTTAGAGATTTGACTCCCCCCCCCATATTCTAAACGAAGATCTGTTCTGACTATATTAACATTACTTTTGTGTTTCAATCAATTTGTCAAATGTGGGATGTCTATTGCAAGTCTATGATTGGTTATTATTAAGTTAAACATATTTTGCAAGTGACCTAAAACAATATTTACGGTTTCAATAAATTTTATTAGACAATGTGCTTGTTCGCTCTCATCCAATATGGAACTGACCAACCTCGCATATGTAAATCGTATTAGGTCAAACTGCGTACTTACGAGTTTATCTTACCGACTATATTAACATTTGAAACTCAGACAAGTGGCACTTAAAGTGATCACGTTTTTAATATTAAGAACCTAATTTTTCTTGGTCGTTAAAAAAATAATAAGTGCAATGATAACAATTCCTTAGCCTTTAAAGTGTTTCTATATTTATTTACACTCGTTTATCATCAATTTCTATATCTGTGGTCTGGTCGAAGCGTTTCAGAGTTTTCTTCCACGTTTTTTTTCTCTTCATATTTATAAAAGTACGTTACACTTTTGCTTTTCGTGTAAAAAAAAGTAAATCAGATCCATTACACAATTAATAAATATACAGGGTCTCCGCAATTTTGTTGTTTTAATTCAATTATAGTCCTATGTATGTATATAAGAGGTAAGATAAAATATATATATTTAATTTCATTATTTGTTCAAATTTTTAAAAGTTATATGTTAATATATTATGTTTTCTATGTGTGATTACTGTTTAGTTTTGTTTTGTTTTGTAGAAATAAAAAATGAAAGAATACATATGCAACCCCTATCAATTTTGCAACAACTTTCAAAATATGTTCTTGATAACTTGAGGTGCAACAAAAACTATTGCTTTCATTTTGTCTGAATTAATATTTTTTTTGATTTTTGTATTAATTTTGTTTTACTTGTAAATCATATTTCGTTTGCAGCTTCGTTAGTTTAAAAGTTGCACGTAATATACTATAATATGACTTATCAATAACATGGGTTAAGGCAAATTGTTATCAAAAGACGTGAATACTAAAAAATTCCAAAGATCTTATAGAGTACATACAGTCTAAAACTCTTTCATCTTGCAATAGTATTAAAACAATTGACTTCTCTACACTTTACACAAGTATTCCCCATTCCAAACTAAAAGACAAATTGAAAGAGTTGGTATTGCTTTGTTTCATAAAAAAGAAAAGTCAACGAAGATACTAGTATCTAGTCTTAGGGAGAAACAAATCATACTTTGTTAAGAATCACACTGATTCAAAAAAACATTTCTCTGAAACTGACATTATCAAGATGCTTGATTTCTTGATTGACAACATATTTGTTACGTTTGGAGGACGTGTTTTTCAACAGACTGGCGGCGTTTACCTTCCGCTATATAGACGAGGTTCTCTAACTAAATAATCCACAATTGTGTGACTAAGTTGAACGTATCTATCCCATCGAACTAGAGATAAAGGATACAACAGATATAGATAAGTCTGCCTCATATCTTGACTTACATCTAGAATATGATAATGAGGTTCGGATCAAAACAAAACTTTACTACTAACGAGATGATTCCACTTCCCAATTGCAAACTTTCCATTTCTATGTAGCAACATTCCAGCAGCGCCTGCATACGGAGTATAATATAACTCCGAATGATACGATATTCCTGCACTTGTATGTCCTATCACGATTTCCTGTATATAGGGATTCTACTCAAAAGGAAGCTATAAAACGAAGAGTTCCAAATGGTGAAGTTGAAATCATCCCTTCGTAAATTTTAAGGACGCCATCATGGGTTGGTGACCGTTAAGGAATATATGTTTCTTACGTCTTAACTACAATCCCCTTCCCGTTTTATGAATTTGACCTATCATATTAAGAATACTTACCGGGTTTGTAATAACACGAGCAACACGACGGGTGCCACATGTTGAGCAGGATCTGCTTACCCTTCCGGAGCACCTAAGATAACCCCTAGTTTTTTGATGGGGTTCTTGTTGCTCAGTCTTTAGTTTTCTATGTTGTTCCTGTGTACTATTATTTGTCTGTTTGTCTTTTTTAGTTTTAGCCATGGCGTTGTCTGTTCATTTTCGATTTATGAGTTTGACTGTAACCTGGTATATTTCGCCCCTCTTTTCTGGTGTATTCATAGCCAATTGTTTCAATAATACCGCAAAGGAAAATACTGAGAAAGAAAAATGACAGGACATAGTTTTAACCCGAAACAACCCAGTCGTTATATAACGCTTCCTATCGATCACTACATTTACCTCGAAAGGTTGAGAGAATCGGACACGGTAAGGGCTTGAATTATTCGAGTTAGACATAGTTTATATTAACTGATTTCGTCAATATCTGCATTACACGATGAACGGTAGGGGCGTTACTTTACGATACTGCATATTAACAGCGTTTCGAAACTAGTATAGATTTCACAATTTCGATCTTTTCTTCAGAAAACAATGTTGAGGTGCCATATAACGTCCTTTGTATTCTTTTGAATGCAGCAACATTTAACATGTAAGTGTTTATCATATATATCTATCTAAACAATTCTAGCGTTTATTGACCGTAACTGTTAACAATCAGTAAATAGCCAACACGTTGTGTGTGTGAACCTGTTATCGAACAGTATTCTTTGGAATAAAACTTTAACATTGTGGTTAAATAATGTTCGATAACATGGATTAATCTTTAACTTTAGGAAGATTTCGATTATGTAAAAACAGGGTTTGATACAGTGTTGTATTTCATGTTATTAAATATTTTATTCGACCGATATTTTACACTCAGTTCTGTTGTATTAACATTTGTACCACAGATACATTTAGCTGTAACACTGATGTTAAATAAACATTTTAGGGGCCAGCTGAAGGACACCTACGGGTGCGGGAATTCTCGCTACATTGAATACCCATTGGTTGCCTTCGGCTGTTGTCTGCTCTATGGTCGGGTTGTTGTCGCTTTGACACATTCCCCATTTCCTTTCTCAATTTTATTATCAATATTTATAATGATTTATTGCAATCAATTCAGTGTTAATTCAATATTATCAACATTATATGAGGACCCTTTTCATGCAATATGCTTTAAAGCTTTTTGTGCAAACTTCGAATAGTTGTCTAATTTTGAAGTTGTACACTTCGCTTCACTTTCTTGCCTGTTGATTAGTCTGATTGTCTAAATCTTGTACATATGTCTACTATGTTGGTTTGTCTGAATTAACATATTAAGAGGCTGTCCAAGTAAATATCAGGCAAATCCTATGATATGGGTGGGACAACATAATTTTTTTCCCACTGAATTTTTGGTTCCAATGCAATGTTTATATCATACAAAGGATATATATGTCAAAGATATTTTTTAATCAACAGTGGATGGCTCAGAAAATGATTTTTAAGTTCACTAAAAATGCAACAAAATGTTGTACAAAATGAAGAGTTAGCTCCCCTTTTCAATGAGTTTTAGTACTTTCTATGTATTTTTTTTCTCTTTATTTGTTGTAGTTGATAAAAAAACAAAATTCAACTTGGAGAAAGAATGAATTTGTGATATGAAATAGATGAATAAAATTTGAAAACAAAATATGTCATGTGCCATCCACTGCCTGGTTTTTCCATGGACACCCTCTTAACATCTGTCGATATAAGAATAAAAATATGTATGAAATGATAGCGCCAGAAAAAACTAAAGCAGTTCAAACTCTTTGCAAATTTGTAACCATTCCCTTGGAAAAACGTAAGACAATTCTTTCCGTTCATTCTATAATTTTAAATTTAATTTCACAGGAAAGTTAATGTTCTTAAACCTTGACCAATGGAACACTTATCTTATTTTGAAGTTGTATACCTTGCTTCACTCAACTGTCTGTTGGTCAGGCTGTGAGTCTAAAACTTTTGATATAGAACATATGCCTATCACACGGGTTTGTCTGAATTTGTATAAAATAAGATGTGAAATAATAACCTATGATCCAAATCATAAAGTTCGAATTCGGCTCTTTACTGATATTGGAACATTACTTAATAGTTTTGTGTGTATTCTTTTCGTTGTTGTCCTAAATGGCAAAATGACGTGTGTCACTCCTTTTTAAATTGGTGCCAACTCCCTTGAGGAAGATAAGAGAAGTTTATGACCAGGATCTCCGTATAGATGTTATAACACTCAGATGTTATATCATAGCAAATGACACTTAAATCAACTAAAGACCGCTGATAGTAGAGACTATAGGTCTCCGCCTTTAACAATCAGCATACATCGTAATTATAGTTTTCGACGAGGCAAAATGACAAACAATTAGACTGGTTCCCAATCACATTATTCGGTATGTTACACATAAACCAATAGAGTGAGATAGTATGGCTATTAGTTAATGCCTGCAACGTATTACCGGGAACCAGGAAAACAAACAATGGAATCGATAAACCCAACGGCGTGATCAACGCTTGAAGGATTGTATAATTTGCTCTATGATGTCCCCAATGAGGTACGGACAAATATCATTAATTTCAAGCAACGGATAGCTCACAAATATGTCATTTGTCTCGTTATTTCAATTGAATTATAATGCTAAAGATGTTGTTCAGGCTAGATGCCTTTTCAATGCTTCACTCACCCGCCGGGTGTATGAGATTAGCGGTCGTTCAGTCGATAATGCGAATGAATAAACGTTACGCACACTGTTCTAACAACCTCTAGGATTTATAACTGTCTTTGAAAATTCAACTGTCTTTGAAAATTCCTCCTCAAAACAAAAAGAAATGTTAGACTGACTGCCGGGACGGCGAAAGCGAGAAAAGCAATCGAGTTGAGATAACCAATAATAATCTGTTTATCGCTATTTTACCTATGACGATGTTGTCAATTTCATGTCAACTGCATGTTAATTTCATTAGCAACGCCACGTGCCTCCTTAGTTTCTAGCGATAATTTTCCATCTCAATCAAGTAGCATTATATGAAAATTAAATTATCACAAAAAAGGATCAAAGGAAAAATGCACAAAATAGCGATAATAACAACATCTACCAAAAGTACAAATATTTGACTCATTGTCCGTGAGTTAAAAAAATGTAGATTGTAATAAATCATCTCTACACAAGTCCTTTTTCTAGCGGTAGTCATTTCACCAAGTTGATATTTTATTTGTAAAGGAATTAATGGGTGCTTTTTTACCTGATATTTCAATAAGTTACTTATAATTTATCAAAACAAAAGTTAGATACATGAAGAGTACACAATGCATATATTTAATTTTATTAACAATGTGTATGGGTCTTAAAAGAATAAAAATCTACGAAACATTACAAAACGGAAGTCATATTGTCCAAACGTCTGAAAACGTCAAAAAGAAACGAAAAATACTTATTTCCGACGTTACATGTGCTGAATTTGTTTCAAATAAATGTCCCCGATAATAAGATAATCGTATGGTAAAATAATTAAAAAGATATTGATGGCTGCCGAAAAAAGGAATGATACATGTTACTAGACTCAGAATATCGTTTTTTTTTTATAAATATTTTTTCCGCTTTTAGAGATATATTCAAATCAATCATGAAGAATGATGAAATGACAACAGAAATATATCGTGACAAACTAAATATATCGTGACAAACTAAATATATCGTGACAAACTAAATATATCGTGACAAACTAAATATATCGTGACAAACTTAATATGTTTTCGTTTTTTTGTATATACATCTGGAACAGGAAAGGTCGCGTACAAAAAGAAAAAGAAAGACAACTAACAAAATATGATAAAAAATAAAGCCTATATAACGAGAAAAAATTGCAGGTGACGAATACTTTTGCCCAGGTACTACAAAGAGACATTCAGGGTCGTTTCCCTCTAATGATAATTTATTTGGGGTTATTTGGGAAATAATATATAAAACTAATGTTATATTAAATTAGTTCAACCTTCTTTTGAGAACGAAAAACTAATAATAGATTTCAATAAATAGGGTTAATATTAAGCAAAACATATTTGAAAAAAAGTTTACTGGACCAAAAAGGTAACTGAAACTCGCATCATCAATATCAGAATAAGGAGATGTGGTATGATTGCCAGTAGAAAAACTACATGTATACACAAATAATTAATAAACATCTTCTTCCTGGTACATGTACCTTTGATAACTATTTACACCACTGGGTCGATACCACTGTTGGTGGACGTTTCGTCCCCGAGGGTATAACAGTCTGCGGGACAAGTTTGCAATTCCGCTGAGTGCAAAAGTTGTCACCTTAATTTTTGGAGTTAAGTCAAAATGAAGTTGATAACTTGGTTTGTATTGGTTTCCTGATATTTGTCCTAAATTTTTTTGGCTCTAGCACCACTGTTAAAAAAGTTATGCCCCTTTTTTCAACAATTTCCTTAGAGGAAAAGTAGATTTCCTCAAGGGAAATCAAATTTCCCTAAAAGACAAAGATTTTTCCTCAAGGGAAATTGTTTTTTTCCTCAAGGGAAAAAGATTTCCCTTAGGGAATTTGCTGAACAAATATTTCCTTTGAGTAAATTCTATTTCCTTTGAGGAAATTTGCATCTTCAAATTTTCCTTTGAGGAAAATCTATTTCCTTTGAGGAAATTTGCAGCTTCAAATTTTCCTTGGAGGAAATACTTTTTCCTGTGAGGAAATTTTTGACAAACACTTTTCCTTGCTGTAAAAATTCAAGACAACACATTTCCTCTAAGGAAATCATTGTTCTTCAAATTTCCTCTAAGGAAATTTCTGAACATCAAATTTCCCTTTTTCCTCTATGGAAATTTCATAACAGTACAAACAGTATAAATATCTTTTTTTTTAGACTGAATTATTGATACAAAAGATAATTAAAACTTTAATACAAATTTTCATGGTGAGTATTAAACTTAAAAAAACAAAAGGCTCACTGTTTAACATGTTTAAGACAATACAAAAATAAGCAAAACGCTATGAATATCATACCATTTGTTATTAATATTGTGCTCATATTTGCATATTAAATAAAATAAACACTTTTCATGTTAGATTAACTTGTCTTTTGTTTCAGCTGCTGTGTACAATTATTCGACCCCCTACATAACAGTTCAGTGCATAAATAATTCCATCCACAAGACATCTTCCTTCATTGGTTGAATAAATTTTGGCAACTTGTTCTTCAAACATCTTCATTGTATATATCTTTGATATGAGGGAGCCATGTACATGAATGGATAAAGCAGGTGTTTATTTTGACAACAAACATGACAAAGATACTATTTTTTCTTAATTTCTCCATAATCCATCAGTGTATATGTAGGTTGTTACATTGTACACAATTGTGTTCTTGTGCATCTTTGATAGTACTCCATTTTGTTTAAAGCAATTTTGTAGAATTTTTTCTATTTCTTTTTCCAGAAAAACACACAGTTCATTTCACATTATGTAGAAAAGTATTAACAATTAAGTTTCCTCTTCAGTATAGACCTGCATGACCTGTTGATGATCATAAAAACCAAGATATCTGACCTATAAATACACAAAATTAAAAAAAGAAATGTTATAAATGGAGAAGAAAACATCAAAATAAATAAGCTTATTTCATCATGTTTTAATGAAATTTTGATATTCTTACTTTTGAGTTCTCTTATTTCAGTGCTTTGTGTTTAAGATTTAATATTCGTTGTTTAGTGCCTTGCAGTGATATTTAAAGTTGAGCCACTTGCAATATTTGTTATAGAATGTTCATATGTTGGGTTATTTGAACCACTGTCCTATATTATGGTAAGGTTGATTGTTATTGACTTTGAACATGTTGAACTAAATTGGATTGTTTAAATCTTTTCATGTTTGGATCTTTATTGGCTGACCTATAAAGGAAGTGTTTTCTCATTACTGAAGGCTGGCCCATCATTGGCCTTTAATTTCTTGCATCCACTTCATTGAACTCTGGTGGATAAGTCATTCATTTACCATACCACATCTTCTTATTTTTATATGAGTCATCATTCAAAGGCAATTACTTTTATTACTGTAATTCAGAATTTGTATAAAATAAGATGTGAAATAATAACCTATGATCCAAATCATAAAGTTCGAATTCGGCTCTTTACTGATATTGGAACATTACTTAATAGTTTTGTGTGTATTCTTTTCGTTGTTGTCCTAAATGGCAAAATGACGTGTGTCACTCCTTTTTAAATTGGTGCCAACTCCCTTGAGGAAGATAAGAGAAGTTTATGACCAGGATCTCCGTATAGATGTTATAACACTCAGATGTTATATCATAGCAAATGACACTTAAATCAACTAAAGACCGCTGATAGTAGAGACTATAGGTCTCCGCCTTTAACAATCAGCATACATCGTAATTATAGTTTTCGACGAGGCAAAATGACAAACAATTAGACTGGTTCCCAATCACATTATTCGGTATGTTACACATAAACCAATAGAGTGAGATAGTATGGCTATTAGTTAATGCCTGCAACGTATTACCGGGAACCAGGAAAACAAACAATGGAATCGATAAACCCAACGGCGTGATCAACGCTTGAAGGATTGTATAATTTGCTCTATGATGTCCCCAATGAGGTACGGACAAATATCATTAATTTCAAGCAACGGATAGCTCACAAATATGTCATTTGTCTCGTTATTTCAATTGAATTATAATGCTAAAGATGTTGTTCAGGCTAGATGCCTTTTCAATGCTTCACTCACCCGCCGGGTGTATGAGATTAGCGGTCGTTCAGTCGATAATGCGAATGAATAAACGTTACGCACACTGTTCTAACAACCTCTAGGATTTATAACTGTCTTTGAAAATTCAACTGTCTTTGAAAATTCCTCCTCAAAACAAAAAGAAATGTTAGACTGACTGCCGGGACGGCGAAAGCGAGAAAAGCAATCGAGTTGAGATAACCAATAATAATCTGTTTATCGCTATTTTACCTATGACGATGTTGTCAATTTCATGTCAACTGCATGTTAATTTCATTAGCAACGTCACGTGCCTCCTTAGTTTCTAGCGATAATTTTCCATCTCAATCAAGTAGCATTATATGAAAATTAAATTATCACAAAAAAGGATCAAAGGAAAAATGCACAAAATAGCGATAATAACAACATCTACCAAAAGTACAAATATTTGACTCATTGTCCGTGAGTTAAAAAAATGTAGATTGTAATAAATCATCTCTACACAAGTCCTTTTTCTAGCGGTAGTCATTTCACCAAGTTGATATTTTATTTGTAAAGGAATTAATGGGTGCTTTTTTACCTGATATTTCAATAAGTTACTTATAATTTATCAAAACAAAAGTTAGATACATGAAGAGTACACAATGCATATATTTAATTTTATTAACAATGTGTATGGGTCTTAAAAGAATAAAAATCTACGAAACATTACAAAACGGAAGTCATATTGTCCAAACGTCTGAAAACGTCAAAAAGAAACGAAAAATACTTATTTCCGACGTTACATGTGCTGAATTTGTTTCAAATAAATGTCCCCGATAATAAGATAATCGTATGGTAAAATAATTAAAAAGATATTGATGGCTGCCGAAAAAAGGAATGATACATGTTACTAGACTCGGAATATCGTTTTTTTTTTATAAATATTTTTTCCGCTTTTAGAGATATATTCAAATCAATCATGAAGAATGATGAAATGACAACAGAAATATATCGTGACAAACTAAATATATCGTGACAAACTAAATATATCGTGACAAACTAAATATATCGTGACAAACTAAATATATCGTGACAAACTAAATATATCGTGACAAACTTAATATGTTTTCGTTTTTTTGTATATACATCTGGAACAGGAAAGGTCGCGTACAAAAAGAAAAAGAAAGACAACTAACAAAATATGATAAAAAATAAAGCCTATATAACGAGAAAAAATTGCAGGTGACGAATACTTTTGCCCAGGTACTACAAAGAGACATTCAGGGTCGTTTCCCTCTAATGATAATTTATTTGGGGTTATTTGGGAAATAATATATAAAACTAATGTTATATTAAATTAGTTCAACCTTCTTTTGAGAACGAAAAACTAATAATAGATTTCAATAAATAGGGTTAATATTAAGCAAAACATATTTGAAAAAAAGTTTACTGGACCAAAAAGGTAACTGAAACTCGCATCATCAATATCAGAATAAGGAGATGTGGTATGATTGCCAGTAGAAAAACTACATGTATACACAAATAATTAATAAACATCTTCTTCCTGGTACATGTACCTTTGATAACTATTTACACCACTGGGTCGATACCACTGTTGGTGGACGTTTCGTCCCCGAGGGTATATAACAGTCTGCGGGACAAGTTTGCAATTCCGCTGAGTGCAAAAGTTGTCACCTTAATTTTTGGAGTTAAGTCAAAATGAAGTTGATAACTTGGTTTGTATTGGTTTCCTGATATTTGTCCTAAAATTTTTTGGCTCTAGCACCACTGTTAAAAAAGTTATGCCCCTTTTTTCAACAATTTCCTTAGAGGAAAAGTAGATTTCCTCAAGGGAAATCAAATTTCCCTAAAAGACAAAGATTTTTCCTCAAGGGAAATTGTTTTTTCCTCAAGGGAAAAAGATTTCCCTTAGGGAATTTGCTGAACAAATATTTCCTTTGAGTAAATTCTATTTCCTTTGAGGAAATTTGCATCTTCAAATTTTCCTTTGAGGAAAATCTATTTCCTTTGAGGAAATTTGCAGCTTCAAATTTTCCTTGGAGGAAATACTTTTTCCTGTGAGGAAATTTTTGACAAACACTTTTCCTTGCTGTAAAAATTCAAGACAACACATTTCCTCTAAGGAAATCATTGTTCTTCAAATTTCCTCTAAGGAAATTTCTGAACATCAAATTTCCCTTTTTCCTCTATGGAAATTTCATAACAGTACAAACAGTATAAATATCTTTTTTTTTTAGACTGAATTATTGATACAAAAGATAATTAAAACTTTAATACAAATTTTCATGGTGAGTATTAAACTTAAAAAAACAAAAGGCTCACTGTTTAACATGTTTAAGACAATACAAAAATAAGCAAAACGCTATGAATATCATACCATTTGTTATTAATATTGTGCTCATATTTGCATATTAAATAAAATAAACACTTTTCATGTTAGATTAACTTGTCTTTTGTTTCAGCTGCTGTGTACAATTATTCGACCCCCTACATAACAGTTCAGTGCATAAATAATTCCATCCACAAGACATCTTCCTTCATTGGTTGAATAAATTTTGGCAACTTGTTCTTCAAACATCTTCATTGTATATATCTTTGATATGAGGGAGCCATGTACATGAATGGATAAAGCAGGTGTTTATTTTGACAACAAACATGACAAAGATACTATTTTTTCTTAATTTCTCCATAATCCATCAGTGTATATGTAGGTTGTTACATTGTACACAATTGTGTTCTTGTGCATCTTTGATAGTACTCCATTTTGTTTAAAGCAATTTTGTAGAATTTTTTCTATTTCTTTTTCCAGAAAAACACACAGTTCATTTCACATTATGTAGAAAAGTATTAACAATTAAGTTTCCTCTTCAGTATAGACCTGCATGACCTGTTGATGATCATAAAAACCAAGATATCTGACCTATAAATACACAAAATTAAAAAAAGAAATGTTATAAATGGAGAAGAAAACATCAAAATAAATAAGCTTATTTCATCATGTTTTAATGAAATTTTGATATTCTTACTTTTGAGTTCTCTTATTTCAGTGCTTTGTGTTTAAGATTTAATATTCGTTGTTTAGTGCCTTGCAGTGATATTTAAAGTTGAGCCACTTGCAATATTTGTTATAGAATGTTCATATGTTGGGTTATTTGAACCACTGTCCTATATTATGGTAAGGTTGATTGTTATTGACTTTGAACATGTTGAACTAAATTGGATTGTTTAAATCTTTTCATGTTTGGATCTTTATTGGCTGACCTATAAAGGAAGTGTTTTCTCATTACTGAAGGCTGGCCCATCATTGGCCTTTAATTTCTTGCATCCACTTCATTGAACTCTGGTGGATAAGTCATTCATTTACCATACCACATCTTCTTATTTTTATATGAGTCATCATTCAAAGGCAATTACTTTTATTACTGTAATTCAGAATTTGTATAAAATAAGATGTGAAATAATAACCTATGATCCAAATCATAAAGTTCGAATTCGGCTCTTTACTGATATTGGAACATTACTTAATAGTTTTGTGTGTATTCTTTTCGTTGTTGTCCTAAATGGCAAAATGACGTGTGTCACTCCTTTTTAAATTGGTGCCAACTCCCTTGAGGAAGATAAGAGAAGTTTATGACCAGGATCTCCGTATAGATGTTATAACACTCAGATGTTATATCATAGCAAATGACACTTAAATCAACTAAAGACCGCTGATAGTAGAGACTATAGGTCTCCGCCTTTAACAATCAGCATACATCGTAATTATAGTTTTCGACGAGGCAAAATGACAAACAATTAGACTGGTTCCCAATCACATTATTCGGTATGTTACACATAAACCAATAGAGTGAGATAGTATGGCTATTAGTTAATGCCTGCAACGTATTACCGGGAACCAGGAAAACAAACAATGGAATCGATAAACCCAACGGCGTGATCAACGCTTGAAGGATTGTATAATTTGCTCTATGATGTCCCCAATGAGGTACGGACAAATATCATTAATTTCAAGCAACGGATAGCTCACAAATATGTCATTTGTCTCGTTATTTCAATTGAATTATAATGCTAAAGATGTTGTTCAGGCTAGATGCCTTTTCAATGCTTCACTCACCCGCCGGGTGTATGAGATTAGCGGTCGTTCAGTCGATAATGCGAATGAATAAACGTTACGCACACTGTTCTAACAACCTCTAGGATTTATAACTGTCTTTGAAAATTCAACTGTCTTTGAAAATTCCTCCTCAAAACAAAAAGAAATGTTAGACTGACTGCCGGGACGGCGAAAGCGAGAAAAGCAATCGAGTTGAGATAACCAATAATAATCTGTTTATCGCTATTTTACCTATGACGATGTTGTCAATTTCATGTCAACTGCATGTTAATTTCATTAGCAACGTCACGTGCCTCCTTAGTTTCTAGCGATAATTTTCCATCTCAATCAAGTAGCATTATATGAAAATTAAATTATCACAAAAAAGGATCAAAGGAAAAATGCACAAAATAGCGATAATAACAACATCTACCAAAAGTACAAATATTTGACTCATTGTCCGTGAGTTAAAAAAATGTAGATTGTAATAAATCATCTCTACACAAGTCCTTTTTCTAGCGGTAGTCATTTCACCAAGTTGATATTTTATTTGTAAAGGAATTAATGGGTGCTTTTTTACCTGATATTTCAATAAGTTACTTATAATTTATCAAAACAAAAGTTAGATACATGAAGAGTACACAATGCATATATTTAATTTTATTAACAATGTGTATGGGTCTTAAAGAATAAAAATCTACGAAACATTACAAAACGGAAGTCATATTGTCCAAACGTCTGAAAACGTCAAAAAGAAACGAAAAATACTTATTTCCGACGTTACATGTGCTGAATTTGTTTCAAATAAATGTCCCCGATAATAAGATAATCGTATGGTAAAATAATTAAAAAGATATTGATGGCTGCCGAAAAAAGGAATGATACATGTTACTAGACTCGGAATATCGTTTTTTTTTTATAATATTTTTTTCCGCTTTTAGAGATATATTCAAATCAATCATGAAGAATGATGAAATGACAACAGAAATATATCGTGACAAACTAAATATATCGTGACAAACTAAATATATCGTGACAAACTAAATATATCGTGACAAACTAAATATATCGTGACAAACTAAATATATCGTGACAAACTTAATATGTTTTCGTTTTTTTGTATATACATCTGGAACAGGAAAGGTCGCGTACAAAAAGAAAAAGAAAGACAACTAACAAAATATGATAAAAAATAAAGCCTATATAACGAGAAAAAATTGCAGGTGACGAATACTTTTGCCCAGGTACTACAAAGAGACATTCAGGGTCGTTTCCCTCTAATGATAATTTATTTGGGGTTATTTGGGAAATAATATATAAAACTAATGTTATATTAAATTAGTTCAACCTTCTTTTGAGAACGAAAAACTAATAATAGATTTCAATAAATAGGGTTAATATTAAGCAAAACATATTTGAAAAAAAGTTTACTGGACCAAAAAGGTAACTGAAACTCGCATCATCAATATCAGAATAAGGAGATGTGGTATGATTGCCAGTAGAAAAACTACATGTATACACAAATAATTAATAAACATCTTCTTCCTGGTACATGTACCTTTGATAACTATTTACACCACTGGGTCGATACCACTGTTGGTGGACGTTTCGTCCCCGAGGGTATAACAGTCTGCGGGACAAGTTTGCAATTCCGCTGAGTGCAAAAGTTGTCACCTTAATTTTTGGAGTTAAGTCAAAATGAAGTTGATAACTTGGTTTGTATTGGTTTCCTGATATTTGTCCTAAAATTTTTTGGCTCTAGCACCACTGTTAAAAAAGTTATGCCCCTTTTTTCAACAATTTCCTTAGAGGAAAAGTAGATTTCCTCAAGGGAAATCAAATTTCCCTAAAAGACAAAGATTTTTCCTCAAGGGAAATTGTTTTTTCCTCAAGGGAAAAAGATTTCCCTTAGGGAATTTGCTGAACAAATATTTCCTTTGAGTAAATTCTATTTCCTTTGAGGAAATTTGCATCTTCAAATTTTCCTTTGAGGAAAATCTATTTCCTATGAGGAAATTTGCAGCTTCAAATTTTCCTTGGAGGAAATACTTTTTCCTGTGAGGAAATTTTTGACAAACACTATTCCTTGCTGTAAAAATTCAAGACAACACATTTCCTCTAAGGAAATCATTGTTCTTCAAATTTCCTCTAAGGAAATTTCTGAACATCAAATTTCCCTTTTTCCTCTATGGAAATTTCATAACAGTACAAACAGTATAAATATCTTTTTTTTTAGACTGAATTATTGATACAAAAGATAATTAAAACTTTAATACAAATTTTCATGGTGAGTATTAAACTTAAAAAAACAAAAGGCTCACTGTTTAACATGTTTAAGACAATACAAAAATAAGCAAAACGCTATGAATATCATACCATTTGTTATTAATAGTGTGCTCATATTTGCATATTAAATAAAATAAACACTTTTCATGTTAGATTAACTTGTCTTTTGTTTCAGCTGCTGTGTACAATTATTCGACCCCTTACATAACAGTTCAGTGCATAAATAATTCCATCCACAAGACATCTTCCTTCATTGGTTGAATAAATTTTGGCAACTTGTTCTTCAAACATCTTCATTGTATATATCTTTGATATGAGGGAGCCATGTACATGAATGGATAAAGCAGGTGTTTATTTTGACAACAAACATGACAAAGATACTATTTTTTCTTAATTTCTCCATAATCCATCAGTGTATATGTAGGTTGTTACATTGTACACAATTGTGTTCTTGTGCATCTTTGATAGTACTCCATTTTGTTTAAAGCAATTTTGTAGAATTTTTTCTATTTCTTTTTCCAGAAAAACACACAGTTCATTTCACATTATGTAGAAAAGTATTAACAATTAAGTTTCCTCTTCAGTATAGACCTGCATGACCTGTTGATGATCATAAAAACCAAGATATCTGACCTATAAATACACAAAATTAAAAAAAGAAATGTTATAAATGGAGAAGAAAACATCAAAATAAATAAGCTTATTTCATCATGTTTTAATGAAATTTTGATATTCTTACTTTTGAGTTCTCTTATTTCAGTGCTTTGTGTTTAAGATTTAATATTCGTTGTTTAGTGCCTTGCAGTGATATTTAAAGTTGAGCCACTTGCAATATTTGTTATAGAATGTTCATATGTTGGGTTATTTGAACCACTGTCCTATATTATGGTAAGGTTGATTGTTATTGACTTTGAACATGTTGAACTAAATTGGATTGTTTAAATCTTTTCATGTTTGGATCTTTATTGGCTGACCTATAAAGGAAGTGTTTTCTCATTACTGAAGGCTGGCCCATCATTGGCCTTTAATTTCTTGCATCCACTTCATTGAACTCTGGTGGATAAGTCATTCATTTACCATACCACATCTTCTTATTTTTATATGAGTCATCATTCAAAGGCAATTACTTTTATTACTGTAATTCAGAAATTATCGATAGGTTTTTAGTAATGCGAATAATTTGACTGGGTGAGAATCGTAAAAATAAGAACTCATATTTTGATAACAAAAACATATATATATATATATATAGATCTTTATGCAGATTTTTTTTTGTAATCACAATAAGTTGTCCATTCGTGAAAAATCACAATAATAAATGCAAGCAATACTTTCTGAATTTACATGTGCAGTATATAGAAGTGGTCTTACCATTTAGGTCTTGTTGTATTCTGTGAATTTTCTGGGTATGGCGGAACTAAGAATGACACATTTTATTTAAAATTATATGTAGGCAAATCAAATTCTTTAATATGAACAAACAGTTTTCTTGAATTTTGACAAACAGTTGGAACCCACGACAAACAAAACCAAGATGAATCCATTAGTATTATTAAACAAAGTTAATATTAAAATAAGATGAGGTTTATCAAAATACAAAGTAATTTGTAAAGAGTTTTGAATTTTCTGAATAAAATAGAAAATTGTGTTCAAAAGCACATTTTTGCTAAATTCTGTTAGTGATTTGAATTTCAATGAATATTAATTGCTATTTAGTATGATAGATTCAGTAGGAATGTTCAATATTTCAAAATAAGGATTCAACATCAGTTAAGAAAATGCCACACATAGTTAGTCGACATTAAAACTCATACGTCGAAGAAAAAGTGACTGCAGCATAGCAAATAAAACAAAACACAAAAGATTATAAGTCGAGGAAGTCAACCCACTACAACATAGATAATTAAAAAACACCTATAGATACAACAAAACCGTGTCCTACGGATGGGTAAGCTAATATTGCTCATCATGTGACACCTGTCATGTTAACGTTGCTCTCGCACAATATCGGTGGTATGTCGTATTCTAAATGAGGTTCATATTGACCTTGAAATCAGTTTACTGCCATTAACAGCTTATAATACATAAACTCATCATAGATACCAGGACTAAATTTAATATATACGCCATACGCGCGTTTCGTCTACAAAAGACTCATTAGTGACGCCCGAATCCATAAAAGTTTAAAAGGCCAAATAAGGTACGAAGTTGAAGAACATTGAGAACCAAAATTCCTAAAAGTTTTGCCAAATACAGCTAAAAGCATGCATCCCACACAAAATACTGAACAATCACACCAATGATAAAGTCATAAACAGTCAAGGTGAGCATAAATACCTCTAATTGATATATAATTTGCATAGCTACAAATACTTGAATTGGATTGGTCAATTAGACTCTTTTTCTTGGTTTACACTTCGATAAACTAAGTTTTCAATAATACTGTCATTGTGATTTATTCATGCGCGATAAACATGCGTGCAGGGATCCCTGGAGTTTCAGTAAATTGAGATAAAAAAAAACCAAGTACATAACAGTTCTGAGTTGTTTCTATCCTCATGCATATATAACCAAAAAGAAATAATTAATTGAAGCTTCGAAAATGTATAAAATTGAAATTTAAATAAAATTCCGCCAAATTTCATGAATGATTTTGAGGTTTAACGTCATGGCAAAACGCAACGTTATACTAATTTATAAATTGGTTAGGGTTTGTAGTCTTGACGTTTTCGACGATGTGGTTTGCATTTTGGTCGTTTGTCAGGTGTATTTTACATTTCGCTGTCAGTTTGTTCTTGACGTATGAGTTTGAATACTCGGGATTTATTTATTTGTTTGTAAAAATGTTTGTGGAGTTAAGAAAATTTGTATTTTCTTGGATACTAGATTTCGTGGTTTTTCTTAAGTCTTTTTAAAACCTATAGGAAATTTGAACTTCGTTAAACATTTAAATTCGTGGTTCATCTTACTTTCGAAATCAAGAAAATGTGGAATTCAACCGATTATTATGAATAAACTCTTCATAGATACATGTTCCAGGATTAAATTTGGTATTTACGCCAGACGCGTACAAAAGACTCATCAGTGACGTTCGATAAAAAAAGGGCCAAATAAAGTAAGAAGCTGAAGAGCATTGAGATTCAAACTTAATACAGCTAAGGTAATCTATTTCTGAAGTAGAAAATACACAGGATCCCCCTGGTATTTTCCGTCTCGCTCTGTAGTCGGATTTGAAATGTATTGTCTCTCCTTTTCTGAATCTATCAATTATTAGAGTATCTCATATTTCTAAGACTATCTTCTTCTGATTTTAGAAGAAAATCAAGATGATAAATATTGTTTTGTCGGAATATCTCGACCAACTAGCTATATCGCGAATGGTTGTTTGTATTTTGAATGAGGCAATAGTAATTTTACAGATATTCAAATCCCATAAATACAGTGAGAAGATAAGAATAAAGATTAAAAAAGAAGAAAAACTTAGGAAATCAAATGAACACCAGAAAAAGCGAACTCTTGTGCGTGAAAAGCATAATAATCTCTTTATAGGTCTGCATCACATACAATGCGAATCTCCTTTCAGTTGAAAAACCACAAACGCGTCGATTGAATCGTTAACTCGAGTGTAGGAGATCGTTGGTTCGACTCGGGTCCTAGTAGAACAAAAGACTTAAAATTTGGTATTTGCTGCATATTACAAAACTCTTCTAACATTCATTACATTAATTCTACCTCACTAAATAGGGCAACAGTTGTTTACCGATGATCAATCCTCGTATATCAACTTAAAAAAAATTAAAGAAATCTAAGGAAGTCGCTCACACCCAACAAGAAGCGTCGCTGGTTAAGCAAACAGGTTAAACGTGACTAATTAAGCCCACAAGGTAAATGACACTGGGTAGGCCAAATGTGTTAACGTCATTAGTTAAGCCTACAGGGTAAACGTCACAAGTTAAGCCTACAGGGTAAACGTCACTAGTTAAGCCTACAGGGTAAATGTCACTTGTTAAGCCAACAGTGTAAACGTAACTAGTTAAGCCTATAGGATAAACGTCACTAGTTAAGCCAACATTGTAAACGTCACTAGTTAAGACTACAGGGTAAACGTCACTAGTTAAGGCTACAGGATAAACGTCACTAGTTAAGCCTACAGGGTGAACGTCACTAGTTAAGCCTACAGGGTAAACGTCACTAGTTAAGACATGTGGATAAACGTCACTGTTTAAACCAACAGGGTAAACGTCACTAGCTGAGCCTACAGGGTAAACTTCACTATTTAAGTCAACAGGGTAAACGTCACTGGTTAAGCCTACAGGGTACCTTTTTCTGGTACCTTTGATTATTTTTTAAACCACTAGGTCGATTCCACTGCTGGTGGACGTTTCGTCCCCGAGAGTATCACTAGCCCAGTAGTCAACACTTCGGTATTGACATGACTATCAATTATATTGTCTTTTTTTAAATATAAATTTCCTGTTTACAAAACTTTGAATTTTGAAAACAAACTTTTTGGAATACCTTAGCCGTATTTGGCACATTTTTTTTGGAATTTTGGGTCTTCAATGCTCTTCAACTTGGTACTTGTTTGGCTTATAACTATTTTGATATGAGCGTCACTGACGAGTCTTATGTAGACGAAACGCGCGTCTGGCGTATTAAGTTATAATCCTGGTTCCTTTGATAACTTTTAAGGACACTATAATACAGTAGAAGGAGTTGTTTGCTTTCTGTCATATTCTTTTTTTTTATGTACCCGTAACACGAAATAAGCCGTTGATCTTTTTTATTATTTTTTAAACATATTATTTATCTTTGTGTCACTTTGTTTCATGAAGATAGTTATCTTATTGTCAAATACGCCCATCTAGTTATATTAATACACATTTTGAAATACGATTAGTATTTTTTTGATATAATAACGATTTTTAAATTCAGTGCATTTGTTGAGTTTTCTGCACTAACCTTCAACATGAATATTCAACTCCAAAGAAGCTAAATACCAGCAGTTTTTTAAACTAATAATATTAATTCAAAATTGTCATGAATATCGATAAAGCGATGTTGTAAGGAATGCGCGACAGTTTTAATTAATTACGTACGTGAGTTCGGTTTTGAAATCATCTTTTATATTACACAAAGGAGTAGGTCCGGTAAGGACCGATTTTAGGCTCAAATTTCAGGTTCATCTGACGAAAGATTTTGACCACTTTTTAAACACTTAAGTGTCTATTTCAATTGAATCAATTAGTTTATGTGAAAGATTTTAACTGATTTAGTCATTAAAAACGATCCGATTCAAGCTCAAGTATGAAACATCGACCAAATATGCCAAAAAATGTCAATTTTCAGATGTTTTTTTGTCAAAAATGAAAGTGGCTGCATCCGTGTTCATCCTCAATCTTTATATATGTTATGTATTATCATGAAATACAACTTATATTTCAATATTAAGGATGTACACGAATGCGGCCACTTTCGTTTTACACGAAAACCGTCTAAAATTTAACTAAAATGCTAGAATTGTGAAAATTATAGTAATTTCATTGACAATTGTACTGAAACTTAAAGAAAATACCTTATGTATTTAGGAGGGTGGTTAATTTATGACCAAAAAATGAGAAACAACTTGTATAAACACTTGCAAAATACATTAACGTTATTGTGAAGTATAACTTTTCAATTTTATAAAACTACAGAGAAACAAAGTCATTTAAAGAACGGAAAAGTTGAACTTATATAACGTGACTTTATAAATGTTCTGGAAGATGCATGATTTGTAATTGTTTGTCTGCCGTCCAGAGAAAAATATCGTATGCATTATCAAGTCGATGACAGATTTACCAACAACACATAATCATCAATGCTGGTGGACGTGTCGTCCCCGAGGGTATACCAGACCAGTAATCAGCATTTCGGTGTCTACATGAATATCAATTATATGGTCCTTTTTATAAATATCCCCTATGATTATTCTCAGCGTGACAGGCTTTCTAAATGATACAATCGATATAACGTCCTGATTCTAACCATCTGGGAAATTATATACCGTGCACGTTAAGAAAACGCCCTATTAGTGTGCAGATTTACTACCACTTGAAAAAACGCCAAGAGTAACCATATTTTATAGTAACCGGATGCTTTAGATATTAACTGATTTTTATATTTTCTGTTAAGATTCTTTAACATTTTTCACTCTTTGGTGAATAAATTATTGTTCCTTCACATTTTTGTGTTGATCATATTGAAAAGTTTTGTCCAAAAACAAGGTTGATGTTTTTGTGAGCAAGTCCGCAAAAACGGTGTCACCTCATTTTCCATTTTGAGAAACTTTCTTTTTTTTCTTTATGGAAATTCATTAAACGATAGCGTTTGTTTACATCAATGACAAAAATAACCATTACAAATATTTTTTTCCGACAAATTCAATATTAGTATTTTTCCTTATTTGATCAGATGTATTTGAAAAAAAAATGATATTTTTCTATAGTTTGATCTAAAAATGGCAAGTTTTGAGTATTTTACTTGGTGATTTATTTTAACCTCACAAAGTCGTTGCCTTATGCATAAATGTTATGCTCAGAAAACACATCCGATCAACTTAAATATGATCGATTTTAGCTTAGTTGTCCAAAATGAAAATGAAAAGAATTATGGAAGCGTCACTACTAAGTATATAACTAGATGTATTCATTAATTGAAAAACAAATGAATTCCCTAAAGTGTCTAAGTTTACATTTATAGACATAACGTGTTTGTAGAACGAACGAATTTGTAAAGAAGACAAACCATTTTAAAAAATCTATGATTGTTGTCAAATTTCTAGTGAATCGACATTCAAAAAAAAAGAGGGGCGAAAGATACCAGAGGGACAGTCAAACTCATGGATGAAAAGGCGTGGGTGCAATAACTTATGTACACTAAGGTTAATGTTTTATTCCATATCCCGAAAGAAACAACTGCATTTAATGACAATAATTAACCAAACCTAACATCAAACCTTTGGAAAATATTAACACGTAAATGCACGAAACGATTTAGTGCATTGCATTGAGTAAATATGTAGTTTTATTGACTTTTGAAAAACCGATAATCTCTGAGGCCAACGGTCGAAATGAATATCAGTTTTTCAAAAGTCAATTAAACCACATATTTACCGAAACAAAAGAAGTAATTGTTTAATTCCATATTCCGAGAGAAATTAATGTGATAGCATTTATCTATCAAACCCAATTGTATATCAAACGTTTGTTTACCAAAATTATGCACGTAAAAGCACGCGACGTTTTGCGCAGTGAATATACTTTTTTATCAGTTGAATATGCTATTCATTCAAATTCCTATTCATATAGAAAAACCTACTAAAACTCTATCAATATAGAAACAACTGTTATATTCAAACTCAAATTATCAAAAAACCAATCATTCAATTTCATAAATATATTAACTGCTATGTAGAGTCCTTCAATTCACGGATATAATGATGGACAATACATGCAATAGTATACGCTCCTTTTTAGCTCACCTGGCCAAAAGGCCAAGTGAGCTTTTTCTCATCACTTGGCGTCCGGCGTCCGTCGTCCGTCGTCCGTCGTCCGTCGTCGTCGTCGTCCGTCGTCCGTCGTCGTCGTCGTCCTGCGTTAACTTTTACAAAAATCTTCTTCTCTGAAACTACTGGGCCAAATTTAACCAAACTTGGCCACAATCATCATTGGGGTATCTAGTTTAAAAAATGTGTCCGGTGACCCGGCAACCAACCAAGATGGCCGCCATGGCTAAAAATAGAACATAGGGGTAAAATACAGTTTTTGGCTTATAACTCAAAAACGAAAGCATTAAGAGCAAATCTGACAGGGGTAAAATTGTTCAACAGGTCAAGATCTATCTGACCTGAAATTTTCAGATGAATCCGACATTCCGTTGTTGGGTTGCTGCCCCTGAAATGGTAATTTTCAGGAAATTTTGCGGTTTTTTGTTATTATCTTGAATATTATTATAGATAGAGATAAACTGTAAACAGCAATAATGTTCAGCTAAGTAAGATCTACAAATAAGTCTCATGACCAAAATGGTCAGTTGACCACTTTAGGAGTCATTGCCCTTTATAGTCAATTTTTAACCATTTTTCGTAAATCTTAGTAATCTTTTAGAAAAATCTTCTCCTCTGAAACTACTTGGCCAAATTTAACCAAACTTAGACATAATCATCATTGGGGTATCTAGTTAAAAAAAGTGTGTCCGGTAACTCGGCCAACAAACCAAGATGGCCGCCATGGCTAAAAATAGAACATGGGGGTAAAATGCAGTTTTTGGCTTATAACTCAAAAACCAAAGCATTAAGAGCAAATCTGACAGGAAGTAAAATTGTTGATCAGGTAAAGATCTATCTGCCCTGGAATTTTCAGATGAATCGGATAATCGGTTGTTAGGTTGCTGCCCCTGAATTGGTAATTTTGAGGAAATTTTGCTGTTTTTTTGTTATTATCTTGAATATTATTATAGATAGAGATAAACTGTAAACAGCAATAATGTACAGCAAAGTAAGAACATAAAATAAGTCAGTGTGACCAAAATAGTCAATTGACCCCCTAAGGAGTTATTGCCCTTCATAGTCAATTTTTTACAATTTTCTTAAAATTTGAAGATTTTCAAAAACATTTTCCACAGAAAGTACTGTTATAGATAGAGATAATTGTAAGCAGCAAGAATGTTTAGTAAAGTAGAATCTACAAACACATCACCATCACCAAAACACAATTTTGTCATGAATCCATCTGTGTCCATTGTTTAATGTTCACATAGACCTAGGTGAGCGACACAGGCTCTGTAGAGCCTCTAGTTTTATGACGTCATTTATTGTAATGATATCTCGTTTAATCCTTGTACATTTAAATATAATGCATTTAACTTGAAATTAATTGGCTTGTTAACGATTTTTTTTCTAAATCTCTATTTGTAATAGAAAAGAATCCCACAAACAAAAATAATGAACATGAATATTGTTTTAGGAAACATCTTTTATAAACTGTTTACAATCAAATGTGAAACATGACTATTTTAAAACCACTTTATCTAACGCTTACGCGACTAATATAATTATAACTCAGTATTAAGCCGATTATATCAATCGCAAGCATCAAGTGCAACTTGATAAAACTTCAGTAAAATCACTACATTAAAAAATAAAATCCTCTCATTGAACAATTAAAATATAAAGCAGTAAAAACTGTTGTTGATGATTCCACATAAGTAGCCATTAAAAGTTGGATGTCTTTGCATGCTATATATATATATATATATAGCTTGTTACATTTACAAAACATAAAATGTCTTAAGATAAGACTGTCTTGTGTATTACCATAAAAATCGTGTTAATTTGTTAATGATATTTAAAAATTGGTCAATTGCTGTTGCCAATTGTCATTTATTTGAATTTTCACGTAAAAATATGCTTAAGGTAATCATGATTGATAGTGCTCTAATTTCATGTTTAATCCACCATTTATGACAGTTGTTATCCACTCGTTTGATATGGTTAAGCATTTGATTTTGCCAACTTATTCGAGACATTTCGTTTAAATTTACATCGTAGTACGGTATTTTTGTGATGTAACCTTTCACTACATTATCATAGACATTGATTTAGCAAAACATAACTAGCCTTTCGAATGTGCTTTGAAAATTAGATCAAGTCCAAGGACAAATCAACTGACACACAAAATACCAATATAAATGTGTTTGTAGTTCCAATTTCCACTACTAAGTGATTAATCCAACATATTTCAAAGACTAAAATATAAATTATAACCACTCTAGCAGATTTTATGTAAAAATGTCTTAAAAAGTCTGTGTTGTTATAGCTCGCATAAAATCTTGATTTTCTTTCCTATCAGCTAATTAAATGTTCAAACGCTATATATCTCCATTAATCAAAAACTGATATATCGTCGATATTCTAGGGCAAAACAAAAAGGTATACTAATAAATTAAAACATTTTCATATATACTTCACAAGTAACTACGATGAAGAACAAAAAATGAGAATCCGTATTAAATAGAGAAAAACAAAAAGTGTAAAACAAGACCATTTTAACATTGAATCTAGCTAATTTTCAAGATTCTATAATGACATATCATGATATACCACTAGAGGAATAAAAACAATATAATTTTAAAACCTATAAGGTTACCAGGCATAATGAAAATAATTCTAATTTAGTTATTGTAGCAGATTGAATCGTTTGCAAACAAGCATAACATTTTCGTAAATCCAATTCCAGGGAAAATGTATGTGAGCACACGGATGACCTAGCTCAAGCGTGCTCGTTATATGCGAACTTACTTCTAGAATAAAAGGATCATTAACTGATTATCAATAAAAACTCTTATAATTAAAGAGGGACGAAAGATACCAAAGGGACAGTCAAACTAATAAATCTAAATCAAACTGACAACGCCATGGCTATAAATGAAACGGACAAACAGACAAACAATAGTACACATGACACAACATAGAAAACTAAAGAATAAACAACACGAATCCCACCAAAAACTAGGGGTGATATCAGGTGCTCCGGAAGCGTAAGCAGATCCTGCTCCACATGTGGCATCCGTTGTGTTGCTTTTGTGCTCGCATTGCCTAAATGCGCATCTGGTGCTGACGAATTGGTACCTTTTATCTTATTACTACCACGTGGTATGATGCCTCTGGTGGTATACTGATAGTCCCTGAGAGTATCACTATCCAAGTACTTCGTTACTGTCATGAAAATACGGATTTTGTGTTATTGATTTAATGATTTTTTTTCCCGCGCGTAAAGCTCTGAATCATTGCGCGGCTTTAGCTATACGTTTAGTTATTTTTGGTGTTTAGATCTTCGTCATTTTAATAAGCTTTTGATTTTTAAATATGTTGACCTCAAGCATCACTAAAGAGACATCAATTTTCGAAATTAACAAAAAGTGCAGAAAAAAGTACTTGTTATGTTATTACTGCTTCCTTCGCTTAGCAGCAGGGACATTCAAACGTTGTCATTATGTTTTGTTTGATGTTTGAAACAAACAGTCGTCATTCACTTCTATTTCAGAATTCAAATTCAATGTGGTATACGGACTTTGATATAAACAACATGTGTTGTATGGTTTATATGTCTAAAAAATATCTGTCTACAGAAACCTATGCCAATAATATCAGTTACATAATGTGGTAATGACCTTATACAATATATGTTGGGTCAATAAATTCAATATAAGATGAGAGCAAAACATATGAAATTCACTGGCCTCGTATATATCGGATCAGGTCACTAGCACACTGTGTAACTATAATAATAACAGATACTTTTATTGGGACATCGTTAACGTGACTTGTGGCTATTCTACCTCAGGCATAGATTACCTTAGCTGTATTTGGCAACACTTTTAGGATTTTAGATCTCAATGCTCTTCAACTTTGTACTTTATTTGCCTTTTTTTTTCTTTTTTTTTTTTTTTTTTCACTTTTTTGGATTCGAGCGTCACTGATGAGTCTCTTGTAGACGAAACGCGCGTCTGGCGTATATACAAAATTAAGTCCTGGTATCTATGATGAGTTTATTGTTATGATCTGTTGGTTTTGATAACAATTCTAATGCATTTGAATCTTTTCCTTTTCATTATAGTTTTATTAACTGGCTGTTTCTGTATTGGTCCCGTGTAAGATTCGAGAGTAGCTGTATTGGACCCGAGACTGAAAGGATCGAGCGTCAATACAGGTGATCGAGAATCTATAGACCTGTTTGAATGATATACCTATTTCTAGTGACTTTAAAGGAAATTTGTATTATTATCCCAGACGGCATATTAAAATTGCTGAGTATTAAAGCTTGCTGAAAAATAAATATACATTATGTATAAAATAATAATTTAACATCTTCACACGCTTAAAAGACATGACTTGCGTCTATCTCATGATTCGCCTCCCGTGTTCAGGTAACACTGCGACTATTTTCGACCGTTTTTGATATAGCGAATGTGGTCGTGTGGTCTAGAGCACTAGACATGAGGATAAGCGGTTGATGATGAAGAGTATCAAAAGTGCGAGTTGTATATCATTTTATTCTGGTATCACCTAAGGGAAACAAAGGTATACAGAAACACTCATTAATTAATATAACATTCGAAACTTGTTGATTCAAGGAACCAAATGATTTACGCCATTTTGAGAAATTTTGTAGGTTAAGAGAATGTTGATTTAGTTCAAATTTTTTAAAATCATCTTAAAGACGGAATCGTTGACACAAATGAGCAAAGACGACAGGACACAGTGGGTAAAATATGTCGATGCAGATTTCTTTAGAACTTTAATTACAGTTAAAATTTCGGATAGCAAGATTTTGTTTTACCTAAGTACATTACATGTATTAGAACACTGTGTAACGAATGTATCTTACCCAGGCACGCATCCAGAGCGTCAAACAAGAAGGGGGATTGAGAATCGTTTTTGGACAATATAGAGATTTCATGTTATACAAAACCTTATGTATTTCAATAATTCGCACACTTCGCACACTCTTTGATCATCCGGTATATTGTTACTCGAAATAAACTTTTTTGAAAAGTCTAATTATGACAAAACTTAACCACCTGTTTTGTAATTGTTGCATCAGGTATTGCATCTAATCCACTAGCCGGCCTATCATGTATGTGAGTCAAGTGTTGTGCACTTAATAAGGCTTTGCCGTGGTATTTTGTTTTTTCGTGAGAATAACATTCACCATTTTCTTTCAACCAATCTTGAACTGATTTCTTTACAAACTGTTCGAGGTTGTGGTCAGTTGCGAACAAAATAAAAATTTTCAAAAACAATTTTGATTGATATGCTGGTACTATAATACTACTAGTGTAATAGTCCCAGGAATATAATAGGGTGAGACAGTATTCTTTCTCCAAATCAAACAGAAAACGTAATTCTATTTATTAAATCAATAAAGTGGAAAAATATGGGGATAGCGTCCCAGGATTGTCTTAATTAAAATTAATCCTTTGTTCCTCTAATAATCTCCCCCAAGTCAATGTAGTTATGAAATGTGTACATTTAACGGAGTGTAGCGACAACGTATCACCTTTTTAAGTGCTCACATGATATTCAATTTATAATAATTTAATTTTGGATGTAACGCGTCATCTGATTGGCTGATGTTGTTTTTTTTATCAGCCAATAGACATAGTTTAATCATGTGACTGTGACGTCATTAACGTTTTTCCATGGTTTACTCCGGTTTAAAATGGAATTTAGAATTAAATTATAAGAAATAACTGTAATATTTTATCTGTCTATTCAACAGCGGAGGAGGGGGTCTGGACCCCAACCCCACTGAATCCGCTAGTGTAACCGACTATCTTAGAATGCGCAATCAAAGTTATCAAGTCTTAAACATTAAAATCGTACTTTCATTTTTCTATACAAAACGAATGATAAAATTAACAACCTGTAAACTGTGCAGCAGGATCTGCCTATCCTTACGGAGCACCTGAGATCCCCCCAGTTTTTAGTGGGGTTCGTAATGTTGTGTTATTTGAATTGTTGTTTGTATGTTTGTCTTTTTTTTATATTTAGCCATGTCAGCTTATTTTCGGTTGATCAGTTTGACTGTCCCTCTTGTATTTTTCGTCCCTCTTGAAAATGTGTTTAATGAATTGATTTTAATCGTTAATCATCAATTTCTATGTCTGTTGAAACCTTTCAGATTTTTCTCCACACCGTGTTTTTTTTTTTTAAAGAAGGTAACGCCACTACCAACCGTGTATTGAAATAAGCCATGTCTACTTATTTAATATTGAAACTTTACGGTTATCACGTAAATTACCTTGAACCAATCATATTCCTGGAAATGTTTATGTGGTAAGATAATGTTCTATAAATTTTAATCAAATTTACCTCTGCTGGTGGACTTTCAGTCCATAAGGATATCATCAGCTCAGTACTCAGTATTTCGATACTGACATGATTTAACAAACTTTACTGAAATTCCCGTTTATAAATTTTGAAATTATCAAGAAACTAAGGTTTCAACTCCGTCAGGCAAAGTTGGCTAAAGATGAATTTGGTTATTTTATTTAGGTATTTTTGATGCATAGCTCTTGAACGGTTTCGGTACTTATAAATCGTCGGATTTGAAATATTTTGCTTTGACCGTTCCTGATGAAGATAAATCCAGAAAAGCGCTTCGGACGCAATTAAATATTAAACGTGTTGTTTTCAATTTTTTATTATAGTTTACAAACTTGAATCCCGATGCAAAAGTCAGAAATCGGATGTTCAGTGGTTGTCGTCTGTAATGTGGTTCATAAGTGTTTCTCGTTTCTCGTTTTTTGTATAGATGATACCCTTGGATTTCCCGTTTGAATAGTTTTACACTAGTAATTTTGGGGCCCTTTATAGCTTACTGTTCGGTGTGAGCCTATGCTCCGTGTTGAAGACCATACCTTGACCTACAATGGTTTACTTTTCAAAATTGTGACCACTCATACCACATCTTCCTATATAATTGAAACAACAAACCAAAACCCGTCATTCACAGGGAATAATATTATCGTCACGTATACACAGCGTGGTGTAAAAATAAGTCACTATCTCAATCGTCACGTGTCTGTCTTATTTGTTATTTAATTATAAAAAAAAAACCAGTCAATTGCCGTCAACATTCTTGGAACAATTGTTAACGTTTTTTTAATTACTCAGTTTCATAGTTATTAATAATAATTAATCGACTTACATAAAATAAGTTCATCTCGTTAAAAAGCTTTCTCATGCATGTCATGGTAACATAAAACATATGTTTCATTGACCAAAGGGACAAACGACAAATTGAAATCGTTTACAACATTGTTTTTCTTTGTAGATCTTCGATAGCGTAACAAAAGAAATGCAATTCTGTCATAAAAAATGCGAGCCTCGTTAAATCTTATTCGCTATGACTTTACTTTCGATAGTGTGTATAGATGTTTCGATTTGTTTTACTATGCGATATGGGTTTTACTCATCGTTGAAGACCACCCGGTGATCTATAGTGAGTAGCTTTTATGTCATTAGTCCCTGATGGAGCGCAGTCAAAGTGTGACATCTTATTTTTATAATATTTTTCTAAAAATTAGATTTAGATATGCAATGTGTATGCATGATTTAAGAAGTAAATTACAATTACAAAAGAATAATAAATCTTTAAAAATAGGACTGTAGTACGAACTACAAAAATATAGGTGAAGGCCTTTAACATGCATGTCATGTCCCTTTCCTAATTACACAGGGAACGAAATAATAATTGAAATCATAGGGATTGATTGCTCTAGCAAGTATATCGTGTTTCACGTCATTTCTTTAATTTGATATTCATTGCAGATCATTGATCCCGAAATGATATAATTGGAGATTGGCATGACAACGTGTGTACAAGTAAGTGTGCACTGTGTAAATCTAGGTGCAATTACTTTATGACTTTGAACTTAAATATCAGTAATTGTAAAATTAAAACCAAGCTGATTCTTCGAAATGTGCGGTCCAAAGTCAGTAATTTAAAGATGATACTCAGGAATGTCATATAAAACAAAGAAATGTCAAATAGGGACAATGTAAGAGGAAAATACATTGTCAAATGTTCATAATTGTAGATTTCCTTTATACTAACTCATAAATAAAACATTTGTTCTTGATATTTGTTTACATTTGTATTTATATGGTTGTGCCTTTGGCTTTGTCATTTTAAGGTATATTCATTGAATACCGCCATCTGGAATTGTAAAATAGCAGTACACAATTGGTCTTGTTCTTTGCTGGCATCTGCAAATTTGTTACATCGATTTGCAATGTGTAAGATTTGTTTTTTTTTTTGGGGGGGGGGGGGGGGGGGAATTCAGTAATTTATTGTATGATCTAAAGTGTTTTAGCAAAAATCAAATGTTTGTGTTTTTATAACCGATTTCTCAACTATGCCATTTAAAGGGACATAACTTAGATAGTTAAATTTTGACATTTAGATTTTAGAAAGAAAACAAGTTCAATGACACTCTTTTTTTCTATATATATAAAGAATTTTCTCTGATTCTATTTTAAAATTCTATTTCACAGATTTTTTGTTATTCATAAAACTGTATTATGTACGAACTATATGCGCAAATGTAGGCAATTTTACACGACTTAAATAGCACGGTGACCCACATTTTTTTTAATTATTTTTGTTTAGAAATGCATTTTACGTACTTTATTTGGTCAAAGTATTAGAAATTCTTTCTGAGAAAATTTATACATATGATCCACCTGAACCGATGTTTTTTGTTTTTTTTAATTTTTATTATTGTTCTGTTTTATTATATAGTTTTTGCAAATTTCAACATTTGTTTTTATTGTAAAAATAACTTGTTTATAGTGTATTGTTCGGCAATTTTCTTTAATATGCAAACACGATATTAAGTACTAAAGCCACTATACTAGTTTTCACAAATCAATAAAGTATTTATTTTTCAGTCTGCTGCTTTTTGAATTTCTTCTTTTGACAACAAAATATCACATGATTGTAGTCGTGAATTCAAATATGATATCAAAAAATTAATACTCCCATAACCATGATAACATTGCTGTGTCTTAAGGTTGACAAACATTACTAAATAAATTGCACCCCAGAGAATTTTAATATCTAGAAAACTTGTATCTTTGAGTTTATCAGCACTCGTATTTCGAAAATTAAAACCACTGAAACAATCAAATAAAAAATCAAAGAGTTCAGCTTGCCTTAGAAACTCAAGAAGACTCCAATATTTTGGCTTATTTGATTAAAACAGTAATCATTTTGCCACCACACTTAAAGGTTCGGCTTCATACAAAATGAAATTGATGGAGTCAATTATGAAAGTAAATTGTAGCAAAATATGTAATCGTCATCGATATTGTGAACGTGATATTTATAATTTTTATAAGTTGTTCAAGGTCATTATCTTTTTGATGTTATAATTAAGACGCATTTAACATTAAGAAAACACTATAGTTAAGTAGAATGACAAAGAATAAAAACTGAATAATAGTTTAAAATCAACTGCTCGTTTGGGAGATAGACTATTCTTTACCCAATAAGCATAATAAATTTATGCAAAATAACGACTTATCATAAACCATAATGTTCCACTTGTATACAAATGATATGCCTGCTATTGAAAACCAACAATGGAACCGTTCCAGAACATTATTAGAGAAGTAGTTGCGTATACTATTACATTTTATATGAACAATGTTACAGATCTTACGACGAAACTGTAATTATCATATTGATAGATTATCTATAACTTTTAATTGCATGCAGGTTCTTTAAAATTGACTACATTCGTCATTCACTGATTATGAGAATAGCTTGACAATGTGTGCCGACATGTTTGCAATGTTTCTATTCTTTGTTATGTCTAATTGTGAATTTATGATTATAGAAAAACAAAAGGATGTTATATACACAGGGCATGTCGCTTTTGAAATTTTTACGATCCCCATGTGGTCACTTTGTGCCCAGTTGTGTACACGACTTACAATCTGTAAGTCTATTAATTTCATATCGTTGACTAAAACTTGCCAGATCAACATAGCCGAGCCAAACTGTCCTACAAGTTGTCTATCAAGTAGTGTTGGAGATAGTTTCATTGCAGCATCTGCACTTCCTAAGGTAAATAACATGATAATTTGGAATGAAATTAACAAAAGTAAAAACAGGAAAATTAATAACATTAACAGTGGCTATTTTTTAAATGTTGTACTTATTTATTTGAACGTAGGCTACTTATTTTTTGCTTTATATAACAATTTGCTCACTGAAAAGACACAATTTATTTGGGATTTTTATTGAAGCGTCCATACTGTAGTAGTTAGAGATATAAGAACGAAACATAACCAGGTCTAAAAATAAATGCTTAA